>PNEQ01001200.1:25993-114428 GCA_003012365.1 Medauroidea extradentata
TGTAGAACTTTTGGAAATAGCTCGTGAGAATGGTGTTCACATCATATCTTTGCCTCCACACTGCACTCACAAAATGCAACCGCTTGATAGATCGTTCATGTTCCCATTGAAAACCTATTACAGCCAGGCTGTTGAGACATGGTTGAAACAAAACCCAGGCAGAGTTGTCACTCATTATCAAGTGGCCCGTCTCCTAGGGAAGCATACAACAAAGCAGCTACAGTTGCAGTTGCCACAAATGGTTTCAGAGCATCAGGATTGTACCCATGCAACCGTAACATTTTTGAAACCCACGAGTTTGTAACTGAAATAGAACCAACAGACAGACCAGAAGCTGCATCATCAGCTCAGCTAAAACCTACATCAGCACATCCAACAACTATTTCATCAACACAGCCACAAACTGCATCATCAGCACAGCCAATAACTATTTCATCAGCACAACCAACAACTACTTCATCAGCACAACCAACAACTACTTCATCAGCACAGTTAACAACTGCAGCTCAGCCAACATCCGCAGCCCAGCCAACAACATCAGCAGCTCAACTAACCACTACATCAGCACAGCCAACAACTTCTTCTCCTGTTGATTTTTCTACAGTCATGCCAACTCATATTAGCCCTCTTCCAGCAATTCAACGAAAATCAACCACTCGAGGAAGAGGACGTCCAGCCTACCCTGCTGCCGTATTAACCAGCAGCCCATACAAAAACAAGTTATCTGAGGACACACAAAGAATCACACAGAAAGGGAAAAAGAATGCTCTGGCAAAGCAACCACAGACTAGCAGTGGGTTTATCTTACAAAACCCACCAAAAGCTTCTTCGGCGAAAAAGAACCAAAGGCTTAAGAGAAAACAACGAAGTTCTTCCGACTCCAGTGAAGACGATCTCTCAAGCCCACCTTCGATAACATCTGATGAAGAAAGCAGTGGTGGTGAATGTGAGTGTCCGTATTGCAATGGAAAGTATTCCTCAGATCGGAGAGGTGAAACATGGATCACTTGCACCAAGTGCAAGATGGGGTGCCATGAAGAATGTTGTGGATCTCGTAACTATAGAACTTTTGTTTGTGATTTTTGTTAGGACTAATAGCCATACGAATCGTCTATATTCTTCCAGAAAACATTGTATTTCTTTGTACTTGTGTGTAACCCTACCTCATTGTACGTTCGGTTAACAGTAACTGACCTTTTATTTTCATGAAAATGGAATATTCTGTTTAATATGTCTCGGTGTGCGATATTAGGCACACCTTTTGAAATAGTTCATTTTTACATTGTTGCTGACTTTTGTAAATAATATTCTAGGAATGTACTTTTGATCTCAGAACTCATGTATAGCTTTTTATTTAATAATAGTGGAACATAATCTTTAGTTTGTTAATTTTTTTTAATGTGAAATATGGTTGCTAGAAGGAAATTGCAAAATGGGTGCGATATTAGGCACACTTCCCCTACACATTTTGTTGTGAAAATAAGCCAAAATGAAGCAAAATATTTTTTTCTCGCAAACGGTACATTATTTTAAAAAACGGTCTGGCAAAATTGTGTATCGTATGACTGTACACTCCCTCAAATGTTTTTAAAGCATTTGGTTAAAAAATATTTGAGTTATTTGCAATTGTTTGAAATAAACGGGATATCATGATGGCCTTAACGCACTGGTTGGAGGCGAGCATTCCACCCACTACGCCAAGCGCGGACTTGTAAACGACACGACGGTGAAGACGCAAACTTCCTCGGAACAACTTGTCGCGAGGTTTTCGGGATCTGACAATCAGTATGTATGCTCCAGCTGAGAATTGTGTACGAGTTACTTACCACATTTAAGAAATCTGCAACAATGTTCTGGCCTGAATGGCTTCTAATATTCCTAGTTTCTTTGCAGTGAATGAACTGGGCAGAACTAACGAAGCGACGAGAGAAAGTCGTCTTCAAAAAACTCCCACGGTTTAAAAGTTTTTTTCACTCACTTTAGTCGTCCATTATCGGATCGCTGTAGTAAGAACGCAAGTGTGCAACAATGATAGAGCTGTACTCGCAGCGATTTGTTCGCTCAACTATCAAAACCACTCCCTTTTGTGTGTGTGGTAGAGAAATAAACGATACAAACACTATTTTTAATCTACACGTTTTTTGAAGTCATTATTAAAAATTCAAACCAACAACCCTAGATGGTTTAGTTGCCAACTTTATGAGCAAACGCTTGCCCAGAATGATACATTTGTTAATCGTAATGTGTTGCGCCGTAATTAAAAGTACGAGATTCGGCGTCAGAAATTGTCCATCAGAAACACGTTACTCGAGGAAAACTTTTGCGAGGAAAGTTGCAAAAACTATCATCTACGTTTGGTTTTTATATTATTTCTTTTATTTTTGCAAATTGGCTTCGAGAAACCTACTATTTTAAACCGATTCTTTTAGCGCTGAGTTAGGTACAGCGCCCTCTAAGATGATGTATCATTTCTCGCTGATGAAATCCAAATTTTGTATCATAACTAAATAGTTGAGAGAGTTAGTGAAAACATTTTTTTATATATATGAACGTCACCGTGTGTGATTTTGTGTGTATTTTTAAGTACAATTGAGTTGCTGTTAAGTAAGAGTACTTCCACTAGGGTTAACTGTTTAACTCGAAACATTATTTTGGTACGATTTGATGGAAAAATTGTAAACTTTATCTTGACACTGTCTGATAAAAAACAAGTAAGAAAAAGGTACAGAAAAATTATGGTCTATAGAATAATAAAACCGAAAGATAACAGTATTTGACTGTGCTGACATTAATAGTGTGCTGTAAGTGTACATAAGACACAAAGTAATAGTATCATAATAAATTTTCGTGTTTAGAAGGGGGGGGGCAGAAATTGATCTCTTGCCCCCTTCCTTTCCTTTATTAGTACGCTTAGAGACAAAGTAATAAAATCATAAATCATATAATACATCTTCTAAATTTAAAAACTAAAAACTTTCGGTTGAGTAGATAGTCTACCTTGCCCCTTCCTCCTTTTTTCTTGGGCTAGGCCACTGCTTTGTAGCAATTTTTCTATGTTTCCCATTACTATAATATATTGAAGCTGTCCAAAGACGGTACAGGAAGCTGTAGTTCGTCAGGCACCTGGAGAGACTGCGCTGCTGTGGCGAAGCTATGGTCGGTATATTCATGACTCACAGGGAGACCAACCGGTTCACCCACCAATCAGCTCCGGCGACAGGGAACAGGGACTATTAAAAGGACTATGCACCAGATGTAATTTTCCGCGTTTGATGCGCGGAGACAGCGAAGCTATAAGGTTCAGCTTTCCACACTCGACGGTAACAGCATCGCTTCTATTCGCGTCGCACCAAACTAGCGTGTAGTGTTTTCCTACTACTCATTTCCCTAGTAAAGTCCAACGCGTGTTCTAACGTTGTGTTTTGCTAAGGTTAATTCTACTACAGGTTAGAAAGAAAATAGGTTTTCTTATGGGAGAGCTTGGCACAGGGAAAATTTCTGCCGCTAGTTTCGCTTCAATCGCTAAGAGACCAGATAAATATGAAATCGTAGTAAAATTAAATTTAAATAAACTTGGAAATTATATTAGTCATTTAATTAAAATTTGAAATGAAAAGAACCCGATTTCGCGTTTTAAATTATTAACTTAATGTAACTCAAACTTCAGAAACGCTCTGTGATTGGTCAGTTTGGTGCACTAGCGATACCAGCGCTCAAGCGGCAGAAATTTTCCCTGTGACAAACTTATAACATTGATCTTTCTAACCTGTAGTAGAATTAACCTTCGTTTTACTAATCCGGGTTGCATTTTTTCGATTACAGCTGTTTAAAAAAAATCATTTTGAGGGGCCCAAAAAACATGTTTCTAATTAGCATGTTGCATTTTTAAAATGATAGAAGCCTAGTTTTAACCATGTGTTCTTTTCGTAGATAAACACATTGTGAATAAGTTTAGCTGTTTCGCGTAGAAAAGAATAGGTGCGGCACGTAACAACGCCGGTCACAACTAAATCAGAAACCAATGTCGTCCTGGAACGTAAATGTGGGTAAAGGCGTAAATGTAAAGGTTTTTTTTTTTACACGTAGGCCTACCAAACATCCAAATATTTTGGCATGTTGTCATACAAATCATTTCGTCAGTTTGTTAGAATAAACACAGCAGTACACAATTTATAGATTTGATCGTACTCGTAGTTAACATAGATCCGGAGGACCCGGATTTGATTCTCGGCCCGGCCATACTTACTTCGGTTTTCCGCTCATTTGCGCCACTTGTTATCGTCTTTAATGACCTTACTTTCGACGAACCATTAAAACTCAGCGTATCTGCATGTCGAAGCCGCATAATCCGCTGAACACTCGCCAAAACGTAAGGTAAGGAACAGCCCTATGCAGCTGGTGCATAAACATTGTTGCAGCGTGTTAGGAGAAAGTTTTTTTTATAAGAAATACTACTAAAGGTGTGTTCGATATCTTTATGTACGAAAATAAATCACATTTAAAACTATGTTTCTCTATTACTGTTTTCTGTATAACATGCTTAGAAGCATCATTTCGAGACATATCAAAATGGCTAAAAAGCGGCTGTTCCAAACTGCTGTCACGTAAAACCGAAATCGTTATAGTAGGGTCACCATCGGAAAACGCCAACGTCCAAACCACTGTACGCCGTTGTCACATCTCGTGTATAAAGGCGGCACGATTATTGAAGCACGAGCCAGTCTAGCCCTTATCACTCTCCGACCCAGGCGGTTCCCTACCTGCACTTGAAATGCGTTGCAGAGAGTTGCGAGTATTCTTTTTTTGGCGAAGGTAATTAACGTGCATCAAAATGGTTCGTCTACGAAAAGAACACACACTCCAAAGTATGACGCTATAAGTTAAAAAAAAAAAAAAAAAAAAATCGGCACGCGTGTTTTAAATATGATTTTCGGGCCTCCCAAAATGGCTAAAAAGGCTTCTTCAGACTGCCGTAACTGGGAATATATAAACCAGAATCGAAAAACCGCAAAAATAGAAGCACGCGTTGGACTTTAAATTATATTTCCCACAAATAAAATTATATGGTCGCCGCTTAAAGTCTCATAGGAAATTGAATACTAGTAAATATCTATGCGCAAGGTGAGTGGCTTGCACGTAGAGGCGAAACTGCGTTGCACACGCCGGCCGGCGGCGACCTTGCGCTTTATCGACTTTGTGCATCACACACACAAACGAAGCCTATATACGTGGCATCTAGCGCCCGCTGAGGCCTCTCAAAGTGCTGCGTCTACTCCGGACCAGTTCCGATGTAAGATCATATCCAGGCGCGAGGCTGGTAAGGAAGAGTTCGCTGCAGATCTTGCCGGTCTGGGGTTCAACACCCGACATTTAGAAAGAGTTGAACCACTCACCGAGCAACATCCCCCCCCCCTTACCCTCACACACAAGTCACCTAACTCGGCCGTTGACTCCCTTCGTCCATACCGGCCGGTAACACTTATATCCAGCTGCCGCAGAGCATGGACTGTGTTCGCGAGTGATGTGTTTCGCGATGTGCCGTCACACGTAATAGGAACTTTAAGGTGGCCGAGGGGTCAAACCTCCCGCCTCCTACCAAGGCGATCCGGGTTCGATGCCCGGCGGGGTCGGTCCCCGTATTTTCGCATGTGGGAATCGTGCCGGACGATGCTGTTGGTCGGCGGGCTTTTCTCGGGGATCTCCCGTTTCTCCCGTCCTTTCGTTCCGGCACCGCTCCATACTCGCCTCATGTCACTCCTCACCAGCGCTGAAGACCTTGACGTTAAGCGCTGACTCACTCACTCTACCCTGGTGCCGAACGGCGTGCAGAGTTCCGGTCCATACAAGTTTATTCGAAAGCTACCGTACGTAGGTGGTGTCTGCTTAGGAATAGCATTTTAAAATGTTACACGTATGCATACCCACCTTAAATCCTGTATTAAGGGCGCCGCCTACCCGCGCGTGAGATGCACAAAAGCGACGGAGCAGTAAGGTCGATCTTGAAGCGCGCATCAAATGCCGCATCGCCTCAACGAGCCAAGCGCTGAATTAGCGTGCAAGGTTCCCGCCAAACGTTTTTACAATGGGACATTAAGTGGTGACCATATAATTTAATTGGTGTAAAGACTGCAACTAAGTTCAGTGCAGGTCGCAATCTGAGTTTCACATACATCCGGTTAGTATATTTCGAAGTACGGAAGTCTGAAAAGTCCGTTTTTAGCCATGTTGGAGGGCTTGGAAACAGTGTTTTTAATGAGCGTAGGGTCTTAACAATGATTTTCCGAACTTGTCTGAAATTTCTTTTCGTACGTTGGCACAATGAGCACACGTGGACTATTTTCGTAGAAAAAACCTGCTTACGAACACACTGCAACGCATTTGAAGCGTGGGGTAGGCGGCCGCCTTAAGAGGCCGTTCCAATGTTTCAGACGCATATATGCAACCCGCATTAACCTCATATAAATCAAGGCTACATTTGCTGTCGCTATAACAATTAGAATATTACACATTTCAGCTTCACATTTTACCACAGTCACAGTCATTCTTATTTTCGCTGCGTTCGCCGAAGTCAAGTGTAAAGAATTGTTGACTACATATTTTACAAAACTTTTTTTGATACCACGTTGATAATGTAACCATTTGTAAATACTTGATTCTGCAAAACGCAGCGAAAATAAGAACGATTGTTCTTTGATAAAACGTGAAGATAATGTTGATGTGTGTAATACTCTTACTGCTATAGGATAATAAGATTAGCCTTAATTTATATGGAGTTAACGCGGGTTGCATACATGCGCCTGAAACACTGGAACGGCTCTAAATTTAACATTCATGGTGCCGATAACTTCGAAAATGGTGCGACCCGAGCAAAATTTTTAGTGCGTCGGCAACACACGGCAAAAACTCGATATTTTTGGGATAAATTAAATGTATACAATTTTTTTATTAGCCAAAAGCAATTTTTACACGGAAATAAATAAATTGGCTGAACATAGAAATGGAGCACGGAGGTAATAGCAAATAAGTGAATACGCCTTGTTTTTGACTGACTGATTGTGAATGTGGATGATCGATTTTATCACTGTCGTAAGTAGAGTTGAAATACAAATGAATAAACAATTATAATCATCTAAATTACCTACATATATAATTATATTACCGTAAGCGTGACTTTGGACACATGGGGAGACTTTGGAACATTACAAAAATTATTTTACGCATATATGGTAACCCTGAATAGAACAATCTTCTTTGAATAAATTCGTAATAATAATTATCCACGTCACGTTTAATAAATATTTACTCACAGTTGACAAACATGGAAGATAAAAATAGTCCCAAAATACCCCACGTGTCCAAAGTCACCCCCCCCCCCCTAAACAATATACCCATGCGTGAAAAAAATATATATTCCTGGGCTACGGCCAGTTTTTAGATCCATAATTAGTAATTACTAGTTTTCATGTTGTTATTGCTACACGTTAGTGATTGTATCAACATCAAATAGTATTTTAACAACTCCCATTATTACTTTAGCTTGTCATATCGATGGTGAAGAATGGAAAACTTCTAAGTCAATTTTCAACGGGTTTTTTTTTCTGCATGAAAAACTTGAAGTTTTTTTAACATAGCGAATTTACAAATGAAATGGTACTAAATATATTACATCAAGATTACAGCTGTGGTTGAGCTACATACAAAATAATTTTTTCCCCTCTTTCCTGTGAAATTGAAATATTTGACATAGGTTTCCATTCTTCACCATCGATATGAAGAATCGCGACTGAAACCACTACTAGTTTTCAAACTCTATCTTATATTTTATATTAACGGCTTGATCACAGTGACGAAGTGAATGTAAGTTTTATTCTTACACTTAGCCACAACTACATCAGTACTATGCTAGACGATGCAATATCACAGATAAACTGGATTATTATTGTAATTACAGACATACAATAACGAGACAAGGCCTCGAGCTCCTGTTTGTACTGATTTCGCAAGTATTAATATTACTATTACTTTTAAATCCTCAAAGTGAACGGATATCGTGAAACTGTTACACATGTGTGTAATTTTTTATACTTCTTGACTTAAGGAAATTTACAACACACGTATGTGAGGGTTTTACGAAATCTTGGATTAAAAAAATAATAATAATCCATAAAACAGCATTGTGGCCTTGAATTTTAATTTATAGGGTAGAAAAAACTTGCTTGAAAAATATCAGTTACAGCTATATGAGAGAGAGAGAGAGAGAGAGAGAGAGAGAGAGAGAGAGAGAGAGAGAGAGAGGGTGTATGTATAACTATCATTACAAATGCATTATAATAGAAATAAACAGTGTGTGCATAAAATAATTTAAAAAAAAAACATCCGATTCGTCGTCTCTCTCAAGCATCACTTTCCTCTGCAGTTCTCCCAGCCCAATAAAAAAAAATATTTCTGGTGTTTCTGGATTCCATTGTTTGTTCGATAGAATGAAAAATATCCCTACGCGGAGGGAGAGGTGTACAGTTGGGGCTGGCAACACTGGCCGGCGGTAAAGGTGACCTCCAGTTGCTGGCGGCGTGGTTGTTTTGTGACGGCCGGTCAGCGGCCCTTCTTCCCCTCGGCCCTTGCCGTCTGACCTTTGTACCGCCGGCTGGGCCAGTGCCGAGAGAAGGCAAGGCCCGCCCACACTCGCACAGCATGCTGGCCAACCACGCAGTGCGAGACACGACACAGCGCCGAGCAACAATGTCTCTTCTCTCATCCACCGCGGAGATATTAACGCACGTGTAAGCAAGAAACCTCAGAACTAAAACTGGTGCTAGTCAAGGAAGACAATTATATAACCGTCTGCTATAGTGACATAGTCTACAACATATGTTTTCTCGTTTTACTATAATGAGTTTTTCAATACACACCACGGTCGTAGAAGACGTCTGGGCACTCGCCTATCTACTAACGTATTTTGCTTGACCTCCTTGTTGTTTGGCTGCAGTTCACCAAGTTACCGAGTATGTTTTGCATCTTTGGCGCTGCAGTCAAGGCGGTCGGGCCCAAACTCCGCCTACTTTTGTTCCATTGTTAACATTATAAAGTAAATAAAGATTGCTGGAGCCATGCTTTAGGATTGTGAGCAAAGGAAGTATTTCATAAATTGATAAGAAAATACGTTTTGATAAATGTTGTATCTTAGTGGGAGGTAAGTGGGCGGAGTTTGAGCCTGACCGCCCTGATTGCAGCGCCAAAGATGTACAACATTCTCGGTAACTTGGTGAACTACAGCCAAACAACAAGTGGGGTCAAGTTTCCAGGTGAGTGTCCAGACCTGTTCTTCTACGGCCGTGCTACAAACTAAACTATTTTTTTTACACACGGCATTACGAGCGAATGAAAAAAAAAAAATTATTTGGTTTGCAATACCAAACTACTGCAGGAATCTTTCAAAGATCACCATTTTTGCATGTTGTGGCCCCTCGAAATTAGCTGTGGAAATAATTAGTTGATTACTGCAGAATTCGGTTGTCAGTTTCCTTTAGTACACACTATTTTATATTTCACTTGAGTAAGTATTACTTAAAAACAATAAAAATTGGACAGGTAATACGAAGTATTATTAAAGTGTCATTAAACATGCATTATGACTTCTGTTTCATACAAACCTGCTACGCTCAAAATACTAATTCAGTCCTTTATTTCCGCTCAGAAGAGCTTCACTCCCAATAAAAAATTTGTCAAGAAGAATACATTACAATATCATTAACCTTACGGTTTCAATCACTGTCATTACAACTGAATGTTTTATAGGCTAGCACCCCTGTTGCTTCAGCATATTATATCAGGTACTGTTCTTAATAATTTCAGACGTTAATTTATGTGGCGTTGTTTCAGTGATTACTCTTGCAACATGCTAGTGTGTACTGTTATCAGCACTTGGGTCGAGGGGTGGGGAGATAGCTGGTTGTTGTCCGCACAGCCTCCGGGTCCATATATAGCGCGGATAGAAGGCGGGCCGTGTGTCGCCGGTAGAGTACAGCAGTGTCGCGACGCCCACGTCTACTCCGAGGACTCGCGAGTCAAGGGCGTCGTGACGCCTAGTCGCGTTTCACTTTCAACCTCGTCCTCACAAAGCCAGCGCTGTCTCTCCGCCGAGCAGGCTTGCAATCTTCTGTGCGATCACACAGCATGTGTGCAGTTTCAGCACATGTGTACCATTTTTAATATGTAATAGTCTTCTGTGTGACGGTTCATAAGTTGGTATTGGTAACAATTCCAAAAATGTAAATTTTTCAAGTTGTAGTTTGCTCGACCGCCGCGGACTTACATTTATTATACTGGTCAGGTCTAGCAATCCTCCCGCCGAAATATTAACACTTCGCAGCGACCGGTACACGTCACTGACCTTACGACGATTAAAATTAGGGATGTTGACTTCGGTGTAACCGACGTCAGGAATACCGAATGACTTTAAGGACGTTGAACCCGTAAATATTCAATGTTTTTATATCTGTGACAAACTCTGTTCAACTTTTACATACTAGATAGTATGTCATTTCCCCAAATAAAAAACTATTACGCCCCATAGTTTTTACATAATCACTCATCAAAGTCACAAAATCCCCTTTGAAGTATAGCAAAAAAAAAAAAGTCAACTTAAGAAATCAAAATTATAGGACCTGAAAGTCAATATGTCAATGTATTTTATGATGTGTTTGACAAAAGTTAGTTTTGAAAAGTTCAGTAACTGCCACAACTCATTACGCAAAAATTGACTCACATACATCGATTTTTAAATAGTACAAAACTTTATCCCTCTATAAGGCCTAACCCCAAAGGTGTCTTGAAGTAGCTCATAGCATTTAGTATTAATATGAATTATCTCATTGCTGCAGTTATACTTTTTATTTTTCTCTACACCGCAACGGCCATTTTGTGACTTTGATGAGTGATTCTGTAAAAACTATGGAGCCTATTTTTATTTTGGGAAATGACATGTTATCTGACGAACAAAGTTGGACAGAGTTTGGCCCAAAAAATAAAACAATGAAATATTGTTCGCGTGTAAAACTCTTACTACATTTAGTGGCGCCCTGACGCGAGTAAAGATAGTTTGGACGCAGTCACATTTCACGATATCGCTTTCTGACTGAAACCATTTTATGCTTTGAGAAGATGGAAATTCAACCACCAGAAAAAAAAATGTGAGGAAGAATTTACGATTAGTATGTTAGAGTGATTTTTTAGGATGAAATATTTATTTGGTCACAGTTTTCAGGATATCGAAATAAGCAGCCTCAAAGATCCATCTATTTTGATTATCCCAGTGCTACCCACAGTACAACACGAACTGGATGTTGATCAGACGAGTAAAATAAATTCAACTACTCACTCAAGTCCAGCCTTGAAATACCGTTTTAAAATACTTCTGTACTTTTCACTCACTCTTACAATTAAAAATATTCATATATTGTGGGTGCAGGGAAGGAGAACTCATCAATGCTATTTGTGGGCTGATTACATTAAAATTATCAAGGGTTGTTAGTTCACATCACTTTGTTATAGTTGTCTATAAAGACAAAATAAATAAAAAACATAGTTTTGTAGAAGAACTGACGGTTGGTTCATAGCTCTGTCGCAAGGAACGTATCCATAGGCATCACAAGGATTTAGCACAAGTGAGGGAAAAGGGGGGGGAGGGTCCACAGAAATAAAAAAATACGGGTACATAAAATTAACAAATACTTTGTGACATGTTTTACAAAAGGCCCGCAATTCCTTTTATATTTATAAGAACTGCAATGTAAATGTTTCAGTAAATACAACTTTCAGAAACCAATACATGAAGAACTAAAAAAAAAAAAAAAAAAAAAAAAAAAAAAAAAAAAAAAAAAAAAAAAAAAAAAAAAAAAAAAAAAAAAAAAAAAAAAAAAAAAAAACCTCAAATTATGTAACATTACCTCTACGTTTATAATAAAGAAAATAAATTGAAATGGTTGTTCCATAATAATAGGCAAAACATATTTCTTCAGCTTTGTAAACACTTCAGAAGTAAAGAGTGACTAAAAAAAGTATTAATTTTAAATAGGGAGGGAGCAGGTCTCCCCCCCCCCCTTTTATGCTGTAGTACATGCTCGTAGTGAGTGTTGCTGCACGCCTAGAACCTTTATATTCAATGAACCAGTTCGCGCCAAGTCCCTGGGTTCACAAAGTCAGCCGTGTCTTTCACAACTCACTGCACCGCTGGAGAGGACCTTGCTTGTCGGTTAAGGTTTTACAAATTTCACTCATTCCGCAACTGTTCTGACAGGCGAGATAGGCCACTGCAAACATTTGAGGTCAACGTGATATCTGCGGCTGAAGATGGTATCTTCTGTTGCTCTCCACAGCGAATGAAGGGCATGACACATCATTCAGTGCTAAAAAGTATCAGTTTAAACTTGTAGGTTTCTCGTTTCTCGAAGCCAATTTACAGGGAGAGAAAAAAAAACAACCTCAGTAGGTTTTACCAACTTTCCGAGCAAAAAATTTCCTCAAGTAACGTATTTCTGAAGAAGAATCGCTACAGCCAAAACCCCGTACATTTAATTGCATCGCAACAGATTACGCTTAGCAAATGCTCTCAGACGACCTTAAGAGTGTGTTGCGGATAAATATACGCTAAAAACATCATTTTAAATATACACATCATTCTGGGCAAGTGTTTGCTCATAAAGTTGGGAAATATCATTACCTAGGGTTGTTGTTTCATAGTTGTTCCACGTTTACACTCTTGTGTTTCAAATGCGGAAAATACACCTCCTCAGGTGCCACTACAGCTAGAGCGTCCGCCGTCATCTTGGAAGTTCATTTTTTTATCATTTGTATTTGAGAAATTTTTTGTACATTTAGATACGATATGGCGTCAAATATGACTTGGTCTACTGTTTACATTTAAGTTAGTTGAATAATTCCTCATGAGGTAACTGAAAGATTTTTTTAAAAATTAACTTGTGGCAGTTCAACAAGCCAAAATAATAGCAAATATTCCGTCAATGTTTTGTTTACAAACTGTTCATCAAGTTTTGTTCTACGTCCTATTGTAGTCTAATTTACAAAAATTAATCTGAAATAAGTGTTACCCCCCAAAAACTAAATAATTACAAATTGGCGACCAATTTTGCCTCCAGGATGTTCATTACTAAAATCTTAATTTATTATACTTGCACGAAATAGCGTTTGTTTTGTAGATATTGGCTGTCTCTGCGTATTGCTAGCGTAACTTTTTCTAGTCAAATACTTTTCACATAACTGCAAGTCAAAGTCAAGATTTACATTCCACAGGATCGTACAAATAACAATAACAATGGACTTATCCAAATAAAATAATTAACCCTGAAATAAGATGTTACTGGATACTTTAACATACATAACAAAACCAAAATTATCAACGACGTGTTTTATAAATTTTTTGAAGTGGCCTATTACATGTAAATTATACGAGACTAATATCATTAACTTTGATGTTGTGCTATAACTATAAAAGCCATTTTTTTTTTCCTTGCGCGGTCAAGCGTAGTCACAAGTACTGATTACAAAATAATACCTCACTTCCTAGTCAAATAATAAAATACAGTAAAGCTTTTTAGTGACGATCACATTTAAATGTTTTTAATTCGTCGTGAGAAGCTTAAGGCCATTTCAGACGATCAAATATTTATTCAATTCCTTGAATTTAATTTATTGAATAGCACGACGATTCAAGAAATATGATCCAATAAACACTGAAGGTACCACATGAAAAGTTATCATACAATTTATAAACAAATGGCGGACAAAGTAAATAATGTAGCTGTTTTATAATCATCTATTAACTCTGCACGATACAAAAATATTTAGTTTAGCCAATACAGAATTTCTTATTTTTGTATACATTATTTAAAGTAAATAATTATCCTGGTTATTTTTAATATTGTATATTTCGCACATATAACACAATAAATATGTTAGTTGAATTAATAATTTTAGGAAAACCTCTTATCTATTCTTAAATATTTTTATTCAAGAAAATTTCAAACATGTTCGAAACAAAAATCTTTACGAAATTCATGCCATTCAACAAATTGAATGACAAAATGGCCGCGGTTATGACGTCAGCATGGCGTCACATGACATTCAGGAAATTGAATTCAATAAATTTGAAAGAAAATTGAAGCCAAATTTGATTGTGTGAAAGGGCCTTCATCGCAGCACGAACGTTGGCAGGCCTGCGAGACGGCCGCCCGCGTCGCTGTGGCGTGTGGTTGGTATGCCTGCACTTGCCTGCAAGATGTACCAACCCCCCGCGCCGAGGCTTCGCAGAGGAACGCAGCGCTGGAACGCGGAGAGAAATTCCTTTTACTTCCTTTTCTTTCTTTCTCTCGTCGTTATTCCCAGCCGGTGACGTGGTCCACGCCGCAAGAGAAGGTATGAGGATGCTGCACGACAGACTAATGCACTCTCGAGTCTCGACCAACCAGCGCCGAGTCAGACTGTCTGGATGCGATTTATCGCTCTGCTCGTCCTTGAACTTCGCCTTATTTGTCCCGACACTTTACTAACGCACCTGGGAAACTATATAGGGATTACTATACTGCTATACTTTTGTACATCTTAGTCGATATGTAAACAAATGCCGTTTCTTATAAAGTTTCGTTCGTTTGAAATTCATGATGAAACAAATAGTTTTGGACACAACCCACATTGCAGCACTATGTCCAAGTAAGAAATAATATAAAAAAATCAATGAAATAAACAAGTTGGGTTTGGTTGTATTCAACATATACACGAATAAAACAAAAACATGACATATCCTATAAGGAATTGTCATATTGCAGACATGGTATCCAGTATATAAATTTTCCTTGTTTTTCTGTTCGTTGATTTTATTAACTTTGTTTTATTTATTTGTGAAGTACACGGTATAGGATGTTTCATGATTTTCTTTTATTTGTGTAGGCCTGTATGTTGACTACAGCCAACTTCGACTAGTTTCTTATGTTGTTTCTTCATCGGTCTTCAGTTTCGGGGATGACATAGTGATGTTAATGTGGCATGCCCAAAACGATTTGCTTCGTCGTAAACAGATGTGTTTATAAAATTTTACTTTTGACATGATAAAGTTGCTTTTATTCTTCAGTCGAGCGCGTGCAAGCTACGTAATTTTAAAATCTCTTGTACCAGCATTACGTTTAACTGACCAATGTGGGCGTGAAGTCACGAAGTAAGTGTGTGTGGGGAAAAATTTCAAATTGAGGTCATTAAGCTGTAACACGAGTTAAGTTTTACAGCGTCCGAAATTCACGGGAATGACATATCGATCAACCCATTGCTAACCCTGCTCGAGAACAGAGTAAACTTTTGTAAGCACGCAATATGGAGCGGGGGGAAAAACAGACTAACCAACCGCAACAGGGCGAAAATATACGCATAATGTTCGAAATGCCGAAGGAAGAAGCACGAAGTAAATATTCCGAGAAATATAAATTAAATTTTGTTTAAAAAAGTTGCTGCTGCACTGAAATATTTAGAACCCCCGCCTTCTAAAATTTTGAATTACCTGCAAGCGTTAAAAAAATTACTGGCAATCGAGTAAACGAGACTGAGTCAAAGATACGTAAAGTACTTAACGCCAGCGGGCTACTTACCACAATATAAACACATGTGGTATGATTTCAGAACTATTTTCTTTTGTTGAACGTTCAATAACCAGTTTAATACACTCAAAACATTGGAAAAAGAAAATCCGTCGCGTGCTATCCGTCATATATATATATATGTGAATGTAGTTGTGACAAAAAAAAACGTATAGGAACCTACATAAAACACATTTTTCCCCTTCAAAACACATCCCCCCAAACTACATGTTTTACGCTTCTACAAGTAGCAGACTAACACTGAAAATTGGCTATCTTCATCACAGGAAAAAATTTCACGAAAGAATATAATTTCGTTAACTGAGCCCATGAACATTATTTTGTGTACTGCAGGGAAATTGTAAGTGGGCAAAGCTGCTGTTTATATTTTAGCTTATCAGGCAGACAATAGTAAATCTATTTCGATATTTTTCTCTGTTCGGTTCTAATAATAATTGCTATTGAAATATTTCAACAGAAAGAAAAACAGAAAAAAGAGATAAATATATAGAGAGAGACGTGGCGTGAAAGGAAGATTCAGTAACCTTCTTCGCCGAAACTAGAAACCACTACTTCCCCTTCTGGAAGCAACAACCCCCTCCCACAACTTCGTGCCATGGAAACCACTACATTCCCTTCCTGGAAACTATACCCTCCTCTAAACCGAGCGCGAGGTGGCACAACGGTAACGTGTTGAACTCTCCTTCGCGAGGACTCGGGTTCGATCACCGGATCCAGCTATCCTGATTTCGGTTTTCCATGGTTTCCCTAAATCCTAGGATGATTCTTTAACAAAGGCCATGGCGCGACTCCTCCCTGAAAACTACAAACTACCCTATCGAAACTACATTCTCCCCTCGAAACTCCAACATTACCTTTGGAAACTAAACTCCCCCTCAAAACTGCAGTGTCCTTCTAAGAATTATGAATAAGTTCGGTAGTTCTGCTCAAGCCTCTTTTATGTTACCACCTTCCCCATCCATCCATGCACAGAAATGCTTCCCCCACTGCAGCAGTTCAATTATCTTCTTCACAGTCCGGCCGGCTATTGTATCCTGTACCAGTCACTGCAGCGAGTGTTCGCTCTGCCGGCCGGAGAACGGCGACCCCTGCCTCCCACGCCGAGTGGACGTAACAGCAGCGCAGTCGCCGCGGGCCGCGATGTCCGATGGGGCAAGTGAACTCCGCGACGGACCAACGACCTCGAGAGAGCGGCGCGCGGCCCGCCTCTTCCCCCGGAGAACCAACCAGCCCGCGCTCCCGAGAACCTCGGCCCGACCGCGGCTACTCAGTCTTCTCTCCCCACCCCCCCTTTTCCTGCGTCAAGTCTTTGTTCACCGCGGGGCAGAGCTGCCAGACAACTGGGGAGGGGTATAGGAGATAGGCGGTCCCTACCTCCCTTCTCTACCAAGGCTACAATACAGCTTAAGAAAAGGCACCAGATTACAGTAAATATATGAAAATGTTTTGTATACCAGTTGTCCAAGGGGAAAAGGTACCTACGTGCATATGTGATAGAATGGGCCATCCGGAAGGAAAAAACACCAACAAACATATTGATCGATTTGTTTTGGACGGGTATCAGGCAGTATTTCAACGATTCACACATATGATTTGTTCTGATCATCAAAACATAGAACTACGATTAGTTTAGGAAGGACATCAGTGATTTGCCCTGACAGTTAAAAGCATGTGTAATATTGTGTGTTTTATTAAAAGGACATTAGTCACAGATTTCCTGAAGTTTTCTTCACTTTAATGATGCCCTTTAAAAAAAAAAAATCTATTCCTATGCTCTGCTAGCAGATTTCATTCAGCATCACTCATTTCATAGGTGCCACAATGGTGTTCATGATGATACAGCTATGTGACACTGCGTTTACAACGTTAGCGGTGGCATTTAACACATATTGATGTGCTATAAAACCCTAAATAACGACCTGTTAAACTTACTACTGTCCTCAGGCCTCTCGGATTCATGTGTACATCGGATACATTTACGAATAGAGCACATGTTCACTGCTGTTTTATCTTCCAAATGGTCCATACCATCATTACCTCGTGTATGTCCATATGCCAGTGAAACACCTGGTTTGTTACTTCATTCTTATATACATATAATCGCTTGCAGATTGTATCATTTTATTATGTATTTTACAACCAAGCGAGGTGATGCAGTGTAAATTCACTCCGCGCGATCGATTTATGGTTCCTGACAGTTTATCACAAGAACGTGTGCACACGCTAATGACAGTTCAAAGAATTACTGTGAGCCAGGCTTTACTCTTCCGTAATCTGTACCGGGACATTGCGGCGCGACGGTCGAGTGGTCAGACCAATCGCCTCCCAGCAAGTCAATCCAGGTTCGATCCCCGGCGGGGCCAGTCCCCGGATTTTACGCATGTGCTGGACGATGACGCTGGTCGGCGGGTTTTCTCGGAGATCTCTTGTTTCTCCCGCGCCTTTCATCCCTACGCCTTCCAATTGTAGGGCCTTAGTAGGGACAGGAAAATTTCGCGAATTCAATGAGCCCCGGCAATTCGTTCATTGTACCTTTGTTGTTCCACGGAGTAGCAACTAGTTGACAAATGGTCAGGGCTTGAGTATGCATAGACTACTTGATTCTAACAACGTGCAGATAATTGAATTCGCGAAATTTTCCTGTCCCTAGTCATTAGGGACCCCTGATTTTCGCGAAAAGATTTCTGCACCAACTTTTTCTAACGCCTTCGTGTACCTCTGCAGTTTTGCATCACTGTTATTGGCAGCATGCCTTAAGACGTTTCTCATTTGACTGCACCAATCAGAATAAGCTAAGACACACAACGGGTAAAAACAGCTAATCACTGACCATGAAGCAGAACTGCAGATGTGCACATGATACACTGAAATAAACTAGTGCAGATATTTAATAGGCGTTTATTAACATGTGTGAATCCGGAGTGCGATACGCTGGCCCTTGGGGTATCCTCCTCATACAACTGTTTTTTTTATTTGTACCGGAGTGGCGCGCGGAGTCATCAGTGGGCCTTTGTCCTCGGCGCGAAGTGGCCACTTCTTAGCTCTGCCGCAACAAGAGGCGGGCCTGCTAAACACGAGAAGTGACGCCCACGCAGACGAAGAAATGACGTGGGCTCCACCAGGTACCAGTGTGGGACGAAGAGAAGCTGTGTGGGAGGTGGCGTGTATCCAAGGAGGATGTATAGATACATATTTGCGTGTATCTAATAGTGTCTCTGCATCAGACGTGTATAACTGAGCTGTGGTCGTCCTACACCAGCTGCTGCTCTGCTCGTCATTTACGCCTCAGCATGTTCCATAGATCGTGCATAACAAACAGTAACAGTGCCAGAAATCCATCAGTAAATTGGATAACATTTTTTTTTATTTATTTGATAACTTTCACGAGCTCTCTAACAGCACATGTTGCGGTACACGAGGAGAAAGGACGGAGTCGGCTAGGGCATGTTTGAGGAATCATCCCAGCATTCGTCTGGAGTGATTTCGGAAAACAACGGAAAACCTAAATCAGGACGTCTGGAGTCGGGGATCGAACTGTCCTGAATTCGAGGCGATTATTTTACCACTGATCCACCTCGTTCAATATTTTTATTGTTATTTTAATACAGTGTTACGTTAAGTTATAAAACTGTACCAATGCAAAAAAAAACATTTTTATATGAGTGACAGTTCAATACAGCAAAAAGTTACACCAATTTAGAGCCGGAAGAGTAATAGCAGAGCAGGTTATTAAATTAATAATTTAAACATACAGAGAACGACACACATTCATATTAGCACTGATACTCGAACCCGAATCCTTGTGTTCCGAGACTCCTTATAGCAAAGAGAAATGTTCCCAGTATCGAGATTATTAGACTGGAACGTTTCTTCGTAGTACAAGATTTATAATGTTAGCTTTCTGTCCTTCCGTGAATACTACGAGACGGCGTTACAGAACTTCGGCACTATATCTGCCACACTTACGAATGGTTTCTTTAATTTCGTCTGCGAACAAATAATGTCATTTAAGGAAGTTTGCGCGTTTGTAATGTTCATTTTCATTGCAGTACATGTAAAGTACAAAACCGACTCACAGTTTTCCTTTATCTGAAGTACTGCGTCATGAAATGGCAAGGTCACCACCAAAAGTCTGATAAAGGCGAGCCGACTACGAAAAGACTGTACTCGTTCAGTGCCTTGCGCATAGAGATCATGACGTAACCGAGTCACGAGCTTGGATCACCCTTACTGCTATGGCGCCTCTAGTATTCGGACACGTGGGTTTCGCCTTTAAATAGAAAGCTGAACTTGTAACTCTGCAAACACGTTAAGGCCATGAGCTCTCATTTATTTCAAACAATTGCAAATAACTAGAATATTTTTTTAACCAAATGCTTTGAAAAATTTGAGACTATGTACAGTCATGCAATACACAATTTTGCCAGGGCGTTATTAAAAATAATATATAGTTTGCTAGGAAAAAATTATTTTGCTTCATTTTGGCTTATTTTGACAACAAAATATGTGATATTTCAGGGACTAGTGGAGCAACAGTCGTTGGTGTGTTGCAACAGAAAAATTCAGATACAAACGATGATATAGTTTGTGTCATGTAAGTGTTCCGTATTTTGACAGTTCACTTCTGAGAAACGTGTCTGTACACAAGTTTGTGGAGACCTTGCTTTTCCAGGAAGCCAGGTATAGGTTTAAAGCTCCAAACAATGGAACTGTCTGACACATTTCTCACAAGAGAAATGTCAAAATACGGACAAGTTACATGAAACAGACTATATATAAATATAAGTGTTAGAACTGTAAGAATAAATTTTTGATATTTGTATTAATGTGCGTTATAAAAAATATTTTCGAAACCACTGCAAAACTAAAGAGCGAAGCCTTAGAGCGAGAATATCTATTTGTACGACGGAATGTTTCATTCAGTAGTTGGGAAAGCATTGACTTCTCCAAGGACATTTACGTAATCTCTCAATTTCCGCAGGAGAGTAGGCTGCATAACGACGAGGGATGCGCCCACTGGGTCCTCTGAATAGCAGCTGGTGACTCACCGCTTACACGCCATCTGGCGGCCTTGGTTCCGAGCTAGTGGCCTTGAGAGGCGTAACCAAGGAGGATGCATACCTTAGGCGTGACGGAGGGCTTCCAACACTTACACTCCCCCTCCCCCCTGCTGTATTTCCGATTCTTTTCTTTTCCTTGGGTGTTTTACAGCAGCTGCCGGTTTTACATCGAAATCACCATTCTCCTTACTAGTCATCTCTCAACAGCTTATTTTATTACTTCTATTCAAATATTTTTAGTCTTCGAATTTTCCATCTTTCAGGAATTTTCCCATTCATGATTTTGACATTTGACCACCTTTATTTAGTTATTCTTTATCTGTACTGCTGTATAGGCATTCTCAATTTTCTCCCTTTTGATAAATTATTACTTTTCTGCGCGAAAGACTTTTAATCGTTACAATGTCGATGGTTTATAGATTTGTTCAGTTAGCTCTGTCTAGCAAAATAGTCCAACTAGATAGACGAACGCACTTGGTGCAGGTTCAAGTAAAGAGGGAAACATGCCTTGGCGAGTCTTATAACGATCCGAGCAGCTCGCAGAGTTACGACCACTTATAGGAGGCATGTCTACGAAAGCAACCATGTCGCCAGACCATTGCGAAAAACACGATGAGTACATTTAGTCGTTGGCAGCTACGAAGAAAACGAAAATACATGTAATAAGATATAAAAATACACATGCTTCGTGTTGTTCAAAACAAGCAGATAAGAAAGCATCTTGTTTCAATAACCATTTTGACCCTTCAAGTGAGTATGGTTTTGTGACATATCAGCGGAAGCTTGATGAAAGTATCTAAGAATTTAATAATTAACATCAATCACGTTTGTAAACGTAAACTTAACCATCTTAAATCAGATTATTGTTTCAAATAAAAAATTCAAAGTTATTTTAACACAAAATTGGATTTCGGCATAGGTATTTCTTGAAGTCTTCGCGGTTTAATTATCTCTGGGCGCTGACACTTGGTTCATCTTCGGCATATGGTGTTTTGACTTTAAAATTCATTTAAAAACTTTAAATTGGAATGTATGCTAGCAGCGTAGTCTGGTTGTGTTCCAAGGACGTGTAATATTATACACTTTGAGCAAGTGACAGTTGTGTTTGCAGAGACCGAGGTGTATTAGTGGAGAATTCCTACCTAGCCTCTTGTACGCTACTGGCTGTATTTCGGGAATGGAAAATTTCACGAATTCAATTACCTGTAGGCAATAATCTATTCTACTATGCCTACTCAAGCCCCGTCTATTCGTTCATTGACTGTTGTTCCCCCGAGTAGCAGCTAGTGGACAAATAGTCGATGCTTGAGTATGCATAGGATAGTTGATTCTGGCCTACAGGTCATTGAATTCTCGAAATTTTCCAGTCCCTACACTCTAAAAAATAGTTTGTAAATTTACCAGACGTGCGTATAGGAGCGCTAAGAAAGTAGGTATGGTAGAATTGTTTACCAGACATCCATGGTAGCGCTCCTAAACCTTTTTTATAAAACAGTAAAATGTATACTGAAGTTACCAGACTTGTATTGTAACAACTGTAAAAGTTTGCGTATTTACAAGACGAAGTATAGTAACTGTACCATATTGCGTCTGGGATAATAACTTCCTAAACATTCAAGGAAGTTTTTTTTTACAGTGTATGTATAGCGTGCCTGCCCCTGGCAGTCTAATTGTTCCACAAGCAACTCAAGAATTGAATATCACTGCTCAGCATGCACCGTACTACCACAGAATATTTAGGAATACAGAAGTGAAATAGTCGGCAGGAAGGCGAACTCAGTCACACACGCCAGCAAAATGGCTTCCCTAGCCAGCAACATGGCGGAAACACCTACTGCCAATCAGCGTGAGGCAGCTGCTCTGCTAGTCGGCAGCCAGGCCAATAGGAAACCTGTAGTAACATGCAGGAGCCAAACAGACACGGGACTGGAGTCTACAGCCTCGGGCAGCCAATAAGCGGCCAAGTTCGCCTATATCAAACGAGCCGCCACGTCATTCACGTCTGTATTACTATTTAGTCTGTGGTACTACTTGAAACACTCCATGCTACGCCACTGATGTGAACAACTATACACACACACACACACACACACATATATATATATATATATATATATATATATATATATATATATATATATATATAATATCCAAGAGATAAAGAATGGTGTACTCACCAGGTCCGTGCTCATGGTGTTACAAGAGCGCAGAGGCAGCTTGTATTTGACGGGGCTGCGTTGCAGGACGAACTCCGACATGCAGCTCGAGTTCTTCGACAGTCCCTTGGGGTACACCATGCCGCTGAAGACGCCGCCTTTGGTCTTGATGGCGACCGTGATCTCGTTGCTGTTGCAGTCGATGCGTACATCCTGGGCGGCCTGGGGGGTGACTGCAACACCACACAGGCGGCTACAATAAGTCACGAGACTAGGATAAGATTTACCTGTTTATTTATTCTTAATCTTAAATGCCAGAGAACACCGGAGATCTCTGAGAAAATCCGCCTACAATCGGTATCGTCCTCGGTAAGATTCCCCGCCGAGAATCGAACCTGAAAATCCCCACAGCAATGAATGTAGCCGTGTCCCGAAAAACGACACGAAAACAAAAATAAAAATATAACGATAATAAAATTAATTAATTCCGGAATGTAACACAGTCGATTTTTTAAGGACGAAAAAAAATTAATAATAAACAACAACAAAATAAGGTGTACGAAAAAATTGCTGCTAAAGGGACTAGGCCAATGATGACTGCACAAGTGACCAGAGACTAGGCACCACAAAGAGAAGTCAGGCGAAAAGTTGCATGCTTCCTTCGATGACAACAGATTTGTCCGATTTATTACTGTACATTTGGCCACGACAGGCCATAGGATATGTTATCGTCGACATTTAAATTAAAACGTTTGTAAATTTATTTATTTATTTGGCTTGGGAGATGACATAAATATAATTTAAAAAATGGTATTTCTGTTTCGAAATTTCGGTCGCCCGATGTAATCAAGCGACTCGTGATGTTGCAGTTTTCGCTACTTTTAGTATAGCGGCGTATCGTGTGACTCCTGCTAGCACTATTCCTGTGTCTGACTACAGTTAGTCACAAGACACTTCTCGTCATTCGAGACCTGTTCATTGCCATGATGAACTTGTTAGTAGATATCTGACGAGGTTAATTTTTTTTAAAATCAGACCAGGGCATTTTTATATAGCATTGATTATAGAGACTGAAAATTTTCGCGAAAATATTTTTGCATCTTTTTTTTTTTTATTATTATTTTAATGCCTTGCGTGGACACCTGCAGTTATACTTCTTGGTCTGGGATTAGATATTTTAAACTTTGAGAGTCTTTGGAATCTACTCGCAAATCACAGACATGTTCTGATTGGCACAGTCAAATGAGACCCTTCTCTGCCCAAATTCACACAACCAATAATCAAGAAGTAGAGCTGCAGATGTGCACGCGAGGCTTTAAAACGAAGTAGTGCAAAAAAATTTTCCGCGAAACATCCTCCTGTACCTAAGTATACAGCTAACACACAGATGAGAAATAGCCTAGTGCCACAGAATATTTAGGAATACAGAAGTGAAATAAACGGCAGGAGTGCGCACTCAGTCACACACGCCAGCAAGATGGCGTAAACGTCTACCAACCAATCATCGTAAGGCGGCTGTCGTGCTAGCAAACAGCCAGGACAGCCAATAATCGGCGAAGTTCGCCCGTATCAAACGAGCCGCCACGTCATTTCACATCTGTATTATTATTTATTTTGTGGTAGTGCCAAACCGAACGGACGCCTAACGTCGTAGTGCCTAACAACGCAAAACTAAACGGCGGAGCATCTGACGGCATAAAGACTCCACAGCGCAGTGCCTAAAAAGCGCCAACTACGCCTACTTGTCCATTGCCTTTGACTGGCGGTTGTCCTGAGGGCTCTCCCGGCCATTACATATGCTCACTAATTAGCTCTCGCCAGCCCCACGAGAGCTGCTGTTGGACGCTTACCGAATCTCTCAGCTCAACATGACACGCATGCATCACTGAAGAATGCCAGCTGCATGCACAGAGGAGCCTCGCAAAGAGGTCAGGGCCTAGCCGGTATTATGACAACTTGACGTGGCTTAACGCACAAGGTCATACGACACTCTCTCTTTCACTAGATGAGACGCTACCTGCAACAGTATTCGATCGCCACTTGATAGTAGTGTATCCAGGAGGGGGGGAGGGGGATGAGAGGACTACAGCACCCCCCTCCCCAACAGGAAATTACACATTTACGCTAAATTTACTGAGTTGAAATGTAACATACTGAATTACACTGTGATGCAATTTAAATGTGGATCTTGTGTTAACCTGTTGTAAATGTGTCTTTACGTGGGCGAGTTCCCATAAATCCCTTCTTCATTTTACTATCCTTTCGCTGTGCCCTGT
The DNA here is from genome assembly GCA_003012365.1 of Medauroidea extradentata. Lineage (NCBI taxonomy): Eukaryota > Metazoa > Arthropoda > Insecta > Phasmatodea > Phasmatidae > Medauroidea > Medauroidea extradentata. The sequence continues at coordinate 51,145 of PNEQ01001200.1, forward strand.
GAACTATGTACTACTAGTGACAATACTAATATTCACTAGTCCCCTCCCCTTCTCGAAAAAAAATTCTGGATACGCCCCTGGTCCGGGATGATATGTCTCTTTATCTCACGTCGTATTCTGTGCACAACTTAACACGAAAATTTGCCTAGAAAATCGTTGAAAGAAGTGAAGAATAGATATTTAGGTCACTACTGATGAGTGACATGAGGAGAGTATAAAGCAACGACGGAATGAAGTGGCAGAGTAAACCGGAGGTCTCCGAGAAAACCCGCCATCCAACGGCATCGTCTGATAAGATTCCTATACCTGAAAATCCGGGTCGGTCGATCCCGCCGGGAATCGAACCCAGATTGCTTTGGACGCTGCGCCAACTACAGCTCTTTTGAAAAAAGTGTTAAAAGTCACAGAGTAAGGCAACTTATTTCGACTGGTTTTCAAGTTTTACTCTAGTTACCGTTCTTGAAAACATCTCTGGTAATACTCACTACTATAGCCTATACTTACGATAATGGCATCACATCCTAAATTATGAAAGATTCAACACAGCAGTATTTTCACGGATTTAGCTCCGCTGGAGTGGCGCCAGTGGAAGGCAAAGTCAGTATAAACTACATGTTTTAACACAAAAAATTCGCCTCGACGAAGTGCAACGAAATATATTCAAGCACATTATCGAACTGCAGTAAGTACCATAGGCGTACCTAGGGGGTTGGTTTTAGGAGTTCAACCCTCCTCCTTGAAACATTAGGAACTTTTTTCTGCATCTATAAACGTTTTCATTCCATGCTAAACTATTACAATAATAATGATAAGAACAAGAATAAGAAGAAGAAGAATATAACAACTAGATTAATTTATTTTTACTTTCTCAGCGTTCAAAAACATCTAAAACATATAGCCTAATTAATAACACTAAATTGAAAATTACAGTTAAAAACCTCTTCCGAAAACAATTTCTGGGTAAGCTTATGGTAAGTACTAAAACGTACTGAGGGAGGTTTTACAAGCGGCATTTTATTGATATATCTAATCCTTTAATGAAATTCAGTGACGTGTCTTGCAAATTTTAAATATTAAACTTACTGGACGTAAAATGCACTAAGTTGAAACATAATTTCATGCTTATTAAATGTCAGCAATTAATATAACATAGACTAAGGTGTTTTAATGTATCATTAGACAATACATGACACAACCCAGCAAATAAAAATTCTGGAAAATATGTCAAAACAGAACCATCTTTTAACTGTTTTCAGTGGTTAAAAACCAAGGATTGCTGAATTTGTCAGCACCATCCAAAGAATATTTCCGCAATTTCTCGTTGATAGACATCTGTCACCATCTTGAATTAATTAAATATTAGCTGTATATTTGTTTTCTGTTTATGTTCTTTTGGTCATTAGGGGTGTGATCATTGAGTGCCCGGCAACTGGGGACACTTAACTTATGGTATATACTTATTAAGTAGCTGATAAACATCATCAACGAAATCATCAGTGAAATCAAAACTGTAGGACAGCAGGTGCTCTCGCTGTTCCCACGCGGGTTAAGCGCGGTCTTTCTCTCTGGTGAAACTCAGGTCTTTACTTAGACAAGAAATACCCTCTGCTGTACTTTTTATTCCACCCGGTGCTACACTTTTTACAAACGTTTCTTTTATAAGAAGAACATTTCGCAGCACGACTGTGGAGAATCCGAAGTTCCGATTCCTTGGAACAGTATAGTAGCTTCAAGGACACTATTAAAATTATTTTACTCGGGGGTAAAAGTTGTTTAAAAATAGTAACACTTGATGGAACATTATTTCTACACTAAATGACGCATGAATAGAATAGAGACCTGAAACATTCACCGGTTCCCTGACATAGGCTAGCCTTCAAGAATATATGTGTACTCAAGCAGACAACAGCTTCTCATTGGCTGCTCGCTGATACAGTAGTACCACATGATTGGGCCTGCAATTACTTGCTGCTTTACTATTTGCTCAGCGCCTATGGTCCAGTAACGAAAGTGGCACGAAGTTATAGTTGTTTAAATTATAGCTTGTGCACAAAAGAAAACACGAATTTTTCAGGTTCCTACGCATGAACTACCGTTTCATCAAAGGTGTTACACAGAACGAAGGAAGTCCACTTCAGTCTATAAGTCCACTTGTTGAACGGCAAAATTGAAAACCTTTACAGCAACGTGTGAGAACTTTAAAAATAAGTACCAATTGAAATATGTGCGTGACCAAGTCAGTATAAAAATTAATATTTCGTATTTGAATTATCATAGAACCTACGAACTACAAATTACTAAGGAAAACAAAACTCTACCGTTACAACTTTATTCGCATACATAAATTCGGAGATATCTTCAATTTTTGGAGATTGAATTTGTAGTTTTGAAATTTTCGTTGCAGTCGTGCTGTGTCACGAGGACACTTAACAACTGCTGTCTACATAGTCAGAAGTTAAAAATATCGAGCTTCGAACGACGAAAACTGAAGACGTTCGATTATTCGGTCGGTAGCACACCTGACTAGTGTGTGGAAGTCCTCGGATCCCTGGACACCCCTGCTTTATTACTGCTCAAGGAGCAGTTTCTAACTACCTTTACAACTATTCGCCCATTGAATTAGGTCGTCATCAATTTGCGTATGATGTTCTTGTAGCAAATATGAGTAATACATTAAGAAAATAAGTTTGGGTAAATATATGCCACTCACAGATGAAAAGTCTTGAGCTCCGTCTTGCCCATTGTTGGCTCTCTAGAGCGTCTTCTCAAATTGATCTTCTGTTGTGAGTTATTCACGGTAAAGTGAGCACTTTTGAAAACCGCCTAGTCTAGAATGACATTTAAAATATATTTTTATACTGACCTTCGACGTGTGGTTCTATCTATGAACGTCGATTATTTCTTATGGCGATATGTATAAATTATAAATTAGCAGAAAAATGACAATTTGTTGCAAGATCAAAAAAAGTATCTAAGGTTTTAAAAGTGCTCACTTTATAGCGAACCACCTATAAGCTCTTCTCGTCTTATAGCCTAATTATAGTATAATAATGGCGTGTCCCCTATTTTTCTTTCCGTTAGGAGTTTGTAAATTACAAGAACTGTACAGCAAACTTTCTGTTATTTTCCTTCATATTTCTATTGAAACATAAACCTTAAAACATTAAAATATTAATTTAAAATATACAAGCGAAGTTCCTCTCTTACGCGATCGTTAAAGTCACCGCTACTGAGAGGGAGTTCTTGCCCTGGGCCACCTGATATTTGTGTGAAGCGTACAGATAGCTACTGATGATTGTAATTACTTTTACTGGCGTCCAAACCGGAGGTTGTAATGGCTTGCCCTCAGGTAACCTCTCAATACGCTTTCTTAGTGGAAGGTGAGCGCGGAGGTCAATGACCCGCGCCTGCCCTGCACATGCTCGGGGACCAGTCGCCCCGTGCTTGCACGTCCAGCAGAGGCGGCTGACCGCTTCTTCTACCGGGGTCACTTCCCTGTGCTGTCCTCACTTCTCACCCATGCTCGTGTTATTACAGCCGCAGCTTTGTCCGTTGCCACGGAGATCTGAAGACTCTGGTCTCTGACGTTAAACAGTGAACTGAGCGCCCATATGAGTCTGCCGAACCATAACGGATGGCATGGAAAGAGTCCCTACAATGGAGAAGCGACGGAATGTGACGGGCGGGGAAAACGGGAGCACCCCGAGATAACCAGTCGGCCAACGACAATATCAACCGCGTTTCCCATCAGCGATAGACCCCGCCGAGAATCGAACCCGAATCGCCGCGATGGCAGGCGAGTGGTATGATCACTACACCGCCGCGGCATATCTTCTCAAGGAAGAATGATGGGGTTGGCCAGAGATACAGATGGAGCACTAGAAGCCTTTACTGAGATCAAGCTGAATTTAGGCGCTTATGATAATTAACTCAGTTATCTCATTCATGTGACCAGGTCTTGTCGATTACCAGGATTTTATGAACGCCTGCAATGTTATTCAAGGTTTTAAGATGGCAGGAATAAGAAAAAACGCCTACAAATTTTGCTAGATGCTACTTCCGCATTGCTTTCTTTACGCGTTATTTCATTTATATTTAAAATGTACTATTAGTTCTGGTGGTTTATGGAAATATCACCGCATGGAATTTCGAACACGGGCAAATTTCACTCAGATTAAATTTTGAATCCCGTAAACTTGAAATTTTGGCTGACATTCCCTCGTGAATTTTCGTAAGGGCCTTTTGCTTATTCGCGTAACATTATGGCGGAGTGCAATCAGCTGAGATAAGCTATACTGAGACATTAGGTTATGGTTATACACTCCACAGCCAAATTGTACACGTTGATATAGTAACCGCCTATCTTTTCTACGTGTCAATACGGCAGATGGTCATCTTCCCCCTTCCGTCACAACGCCTCAAACCCCTCGCTGTAGAGCATACGTCACGCTTAATCTGCTGGACATAACAGCATGTGTTGCTAGGCCAGTTGTCGGTGTGAGGTGCTGGTTACGGGGCTTCGTTATTGTGTATTGTGCATTGTGCAACTGCAAATTTTTTCAAATATTTTCAAAACTTTTGCTTAAAAAATATTATAGTTATTGGCAACATTCTGAAAAAAAAAAAATTAAGGAATAGCCCATTACATTAAATATTTAGATGTACTCACGGCACAACTGACTAAACATCTTAAGTGAATACAATTTGTGTTGTGTCCTTATTTTTCCATGTAGTACTCAACATTAGAATTAGAGACCCGGATATTTAGCGGGTTCAAAGACCAGCCGGCTGGACTCCACAGTCCTGTGTACACTCTGTCTTCAACTTCTTGTACATTGTCTGCTGCTCCAGTGAGTGGCCAGTTGTACATATGACGATGTAGCGCGAGAGTCAGTGAGTGTTGATGCAGGTCTGCTATTGGTTCACAGTCTTCAAGGAAGAGTTTCAGTAACAACGATCCAATAACGAGGGAAATTTCTAGATCGTTATAAAGCCACGGTGGTGTCACTAGGTCACTCGCCTTCTTCCAACGTGGTCATTTAAGTTATATTCTGGTGGCATCACTGTCATCTTTCTCGTGTAGGAAACTTATATGAGTATTAATAAAAAAAACTTTAATTGTTATTTGCTGTTTTTTTTCCTTTCCGGACTTCGAAAGTTACGTAATGTAACCGTTTCACACACACTGATAAGAAATATTGTTCTAAGAGAATCTTTGGAAATTAGTAAAAAAAATTAATTAATAATATAAATATAAGCGCTGTTCTTGTAAAATATAATACAAAATAGGCCTACAATGTATAGGGTTGTATTTGAAGTTGTAGCCTATTGGTGAAGAAGTGGGATTTTATGTTGTTGAACCAGTTTTTTTTTTTTTTTTTTTTCAGTTCGTTGAATGTTAGTTTTTTAAAGTTAATTTTCTTACGGATTGGGGTAAATAACTATTTGTTAAGTTTTTTACCTGTAGACTACGCTTGTTCTCGTAGCTTTTCTTTACACCAGCATCAATTGAACTTACGTGCTGTCAACTCTTTCACTGAAATTTTGTGACCAAAATTCTTCTTATTTAACGTTCGTCTGCATCACGTCATTTGTAGCCTACTAGCATTCACTCAATTTCAGATAAATGCATTTGAGTATACAGGCAATTTAGTCCACTATGAGGAAAAATATCGTTGGTTTTACACATGCCTCTAAACTTACAAACATTTTTTTCTTTAATTACAAAGAATGTTTTCTGATGTGAAAATTACGTCACACTAAAGAATAAATATTTTTACTGAGCATCAGCCTTTCTATGTGCGTCGCTTCCTTCGGAGACAGTTAAGAATAAAACTCATCATAAACGAGAAATAAATAAATTCTACAGCTACCAAACCCTGGGTGTTTCAAAAGTCGCTTGGAAACTAAGGCAGCGGACGAAGCTGGACCATTGAACCGAGGAAGCGGAAAGACTTGTGTTCACGTACGGACGCGCAGCGACTCTGTGGCTGCGAGGAACAAGAGACAATAATTTCCGCTTCCGGCAGGGTCCTGAGTGACGCGCTACTCTCGCTGCGGCTTTTCACGCCGCGGGCGACGTTAGTCAATTGTCGCCGTGTCATACACACCTTTCTTCGCACTGATCCCGGATCCGTGCCATCTGTTGACTAGACGTCGTCATTGGACGGCCCACGCAGTCAGGTTTAGGCTTGATTCACAATTAAAAACTTAAGAATTAAGACCACGATCCTTCATTTCTACTGCTTTTAATATAATTATTTTTTTATCACAATCGAGAACATATATAAAAACCTGTCGCACAGTTTTCTTAGAAAAAAAAACAGTTTATGCTATGTTAACTATTTTTTTTTTTCAAAACAAAATGCACAATGATTTCAGATAATTAAAAAATTAAGGCAATTCTCATTAATTTACTAATTAGCCAAACTCGTGTAATTTTTTGTCTTGGAAAAATTATACTGCATAGTAAACAATAGCAGTTTTTCAATATCTGCTCTCTTTTATGAATAAAAAAGTTACTATCATCAAAGTAGTAGAAACTTTAAAAAAACTAACATTCAACGAACTGTAAAAAAAAAGTAGGTTCAAGAACATAAAATCCCACTTCTTCACCAATAGGCTACAACTTCAAATACAACCCTACACATTGTAGGTCTATTTTGTAAATTAACAAGAACTGCGCTTGTATTTAATTATTAATTTATTTTTTACTAATTTCCAAAGATTCTCTTGTAACAATAAAATGTCTTATCAGTGTGTGAAACGGTTACATTACATAACTTTCAAAGTCCAGAAAGGAAAAAAACCCAAGCAGTAGAACATGCATTTTTTCCGAACACATTAGTTTAAACCGAATCGTACACAACAGAAATGTTATTGCTTATTATCTTAAGTTCGGCATTGGAAATCGTAAGTTTAGCCAATCTCAAGTCAGTATTCCCACGATGACATTCGTATTTCACTCGAATAACCTCCATCTTGCTTTAACGTATGAAATACACATAAGACGGGGTACATTTTTCAGAACAGAAATGTAACATGCATGTAATTCAGTTATGTGCAAATACGCATAGTCAATATGTTTTGCAACAATTATTTCCTCAATATTTTACTATTTTGTAAAACCACAGCCTTCGGTATTAACATTTTAGGCAAAAATACAATATTCAAAGTTTGTTTATATTGGCTAACTTAGGCAATAACCTCACTATTGTGTACACACAATTTTTCAAGTCTACTGCTTAATTCTTAAGTCTACTTCTCACAGCATAAGTTTTAATTTGTGTAAATTCCTTTAAGGTTGAACATCCGCAGTCATCTTAGGTAAATATACATTTTATAAAAAATTCCGTTTCGTATTTATTTTCTACGATTGGCCGTGGCAGGGTGTAGAATATGACCATGAGGGACAGTCTCGGTAAAAAAAAAATAGTCTTAATAAATTCACTTTCGGGACGGAAGTAGTAGAATTTAAAATAATTATCTCTGCCCTTCTACACGCAAAAAATAAAAAAATGTTATTTAAATATTTAATCATTTTCGATAACAAAAAACAAGATTCAAAAACACCCTTTAAAAAGTAAAAAATAGCTGATGATTTTCAAACAGTTGGACAGATATTCTTGAATCATAGCTAAGAACAATCTTGATCAAGTCATCTTTCTAAAAAAAAAAAAATTAATTAAAATATGTTCATTCGTTTAGGAGCTACGATGCCACAGACAGACACACAGATGCACACGTTAATCTTATAACACACCTCTTTTTGGGTCGGGAGTTACAAATAAACATAAAACACAAGTTATAACGAAAAAAAAAATCGAAAATGTAATATGGCGGCGGATGTTCCCCTTTAAATTACCGTAAACCTTTGACCTTGTAGGGTAACTTTGACCACTCAAAATTATGGTGCTTTGTCGTTTAGTGACAAAAGTTTCAAACATTAACTGTAAGGATTAATTTTTTTTAATACTCGGCTCGTATTATCTGTTTATTTACCAGAAAACCCAAAAACTAAACGGTCAAAGTAACCCCGAAAATGGCCAAGTCCTTCACGACAGTCCGGCACGCTAATTTAAAAAAAAAAAAAAAACAGTAGGTCATAAATATCGTATGAGGGATACTCGAGAGCCAGGACATCACACCCCGGAGGCAGACATTAGTCCTACTGGCAGTACGTAGATCTGCGTACCTCGAAGGATGACATGGGCCGCCTTCCGTTTTTTTGCTGACAACACTGACTGATATCACAGACAGTTCGCCAGTGTCCGTGAACAATAAGGGAACAGTGTCAGTAATCAGCAAAATATTTATCCGTCAGTAAATAGATAATATCGGAACGTTAAATCAGTAAACATTACTGCAATATGCGTTGCCTAGCAACTAAATCTCTGGCATATCTGTGATAGGTCTACCATTCTTGCGATAAAAATCGTGTTTATTTTGTTCGTTGTATAAATTGTAATTACTTTAAAAATAAAGTTGGTATGTTTTAGCAAATTGATGCATCCAACACAACTAACGACTGACATTATTTTCTTAATTTTTTCACAATGCAGCTTAAACATTGCGTGTATTTAAGGTTTGGGAAGCTGTATCCATTATTTTTTAATACATAGCAAGGTACGATTCAACCGCTAAACATTTAGGCTTTGCAAACAGCACGACGAATGCTTCAGTAACAATAAACAGACGTTAAAAAAACGTACATAAATTAATAGATACCCACTTTGGCCCTTATATCTTAAAAAAGACTTCTAGTCCTACCATTAGATAACTTCAACTTTTGAATTTCGGCCAAAAAATATCGGTTTACTGACAACACTGATGCTCTGAAGCGCCAGTAAAATCGGTAATCTCAGTAAACGGATGTAGCCTCGCACAGGGTATCGTCAACAACCAACCATAAGTGACTATCAGTGCCGTCAGAAATATCGGAACTATAGCTGACATTACTGAAAACACTGGCCAGTGAAATCAGTGTATAACGGAGGGCGGCCATGGAGTCAAGCCCTACAATGGAGAGACGCCGGAATGAGAGGCGGGAGAAAAGGGAGATACCCAGAGAAAACCCGCCGACCAGCGGCATCTTCCGGAACTATTCCCTCATGTGAAAATACGACGCCAGAACCAGGGGCGTCATTTCAGGTTTTTCTAGGGGGGGGGAGGAGGGCAAGATTTTGTTTTCCGGCGACAGTGACCTTGTTGCATTTTTATTAATTAAGCATGTATAAATTAGATACTTTAATAATTCAGTTTTATGTGCTTAAGTTAGCATTATTTAAATTAAAAAATACAAAAAAAAAATTTATACACATAAAATTCTAAATCCGGGGGGAGGGGCATTTGCCCCCTCCCCCCTGTGGCCCCAAATGACGCCCCAGGCCAGAACCCGGATCGCTTTGCTGGGAGGTGAGCGCGTTAGCCACTGCGCCAATTGCGGCCCCCAGCAGCCCCTTGAGGTCATAACAATAACTTCTGAGCTACATACTGTACAAGGGTCTCAGTTGAGACACTCTTTGACAATGAACTTTTTTTTCCCCTCTTCATGGCCAGTGCAAACGACTGCTAACTCTTCCTGTTTAACAGAATGCGTTTCTCATTAACGCTTCTTAATTCCTCGTAAATATGATACACTGGCGATAGTTTTTTTTTTCCTTCCCCGTTTTCTTTTTCACGCTGTTACGAACTCTTTATTCTCGTTTGACGACATTTTCGTTCAATACCTGCTAATCTTCTGTTGCTGTCTTCTAAATGGTTGTTGAAGTAGCGGAACAATGTATTTATTCGCTTCAAGAGAAATTACAATTTTTGTCCCATTAATTAATGCACTGTGCGAAAAAAAATCACACTCACTTATGATTAGAGCCACGATTTTATGGTCAAAATATTTTTGCAACATTTGGTTTCGATGCGTCATGTGCACGTCTACAGGTCAGCTACATCGCCCGTAATTGGATAATTTTACTCTCACTTGCCTTGGCAAATTACAGACGTAAGGAGTCACAATAATCTTATTCTGATTGGTGAAGTCAATAGAGAAACGTGTCTGAACAAAGACGCGCTGCCAGTAATTATGAAGCATAGCTACCGATGGGCACGAGACACTGAAACAAAGTGGGGCAAAAATCTTTTCGCGACAAAATCGTGGCCCTACTTATGATGGTTAGTAATTTTTTCAATATCAAGACACTAACATTTCTGGAAAGTTATTTTATCTTATGTATTCACTAATGGGATCGACGCCTGAATAATTATATCGATATAGTTTACATTATGTGGCACATGCTCGAGATGGGGTCTCGATCTTACAAATTTCTCATTGGTTGGTACTGGAAAATTGTTTAAAGAGGTTATTAAATTACAAAAAAAAACTGTTTAGCATTCGCTTACCACTTAAAAAAAACTCGCTCAACTGTCTGCAGGAAGTTGTAAACAAATAACTATCCTTGCGCGAGTTTTCCAGATTCGGAAACTCTTTTCTTGACTGTATAACGAAAACATTTACTTTGAAAATAAAAGTTTATTTATTTTAACGAGTGAAAAATGTCGCACCAAATAGCAGCCGTATATGTTACACAGCTTGTTACTCGAAGTAGCCAATAGGAAAGCAGCAGAGAAGATATGTCGTTCAAAATTACATAATATGAAACTAGTTTACTTTGAACGAGAAGATACTGTTCGTTCGTAGCTCGTGTAATCGCTACATAAAACTTAGGTTAATTCTACAACAGGCTAGAAATTTAAATGTTAAAGATTTGACAAGGGATAATTTCTGCAACGTTGGTACCGCTAACAGGCGTAAGCTGACCAATCACAGAGCTATCGTGAATTTTAAATGCATGAAGTGTGTAATTTGAAAGCCAAAATTAATTACATTTTTCACTTCAAAACTAAATAAAATTACTTTTCTCCTTATCATTTAATTAAATGTTACTATACGGTTTCGTATATTATAAGACCACTTCGATTGCAGCATAACTATAAGCGACAGAATTTTTCCATGTTCCAAATATCCCCATAATAGAACACGTTTCCTTTCCAACTGACAGCAGAATTAACATTAATAAAACTGAACATGTTTAAGTGAAGTAGTTCTGTTGTAGTGTGACCCCGGCCTTATTTTTCTATACTGCAGTGTATTTCCTATGTTTAACTTCTTCCTTGCAACTACGACACACTTGGCCGCCTGCAAATATTCTGTTTACAGACGCCTGTTCTCATTTTGTACAATACTAGGTCTGTTAAAAATGTCCGCAAATTCACGAAAATGTTTACAGAAAGGTAAATGGCTCCCGTAATTTTTTGTTTACGGATGTCTGATCGTATCTTTCCATAAATTCATGGAAATATGTTCCTTCAATTATTATTGCAAAGCATATTTAATTGTGTTTCTTTAAAATAATACTGGTATTAATTATCGCTATGACGCTTAGAGTTAATGTGCATACACACTGGTGCTAAACGAAGAGAAGAGATGCGGAGCGACGAGTAATACAGCCAAGGACTCATATCGCGCATGGGCAAAGAGTCGAAGAGTTGTAACGTGCAATTTTAGGGATTTATATAAAATATGTAATTGTAGATTAAAAATTCAATTTGAAAATAAAGAAGGTGAAGTGAATTGAGACGGAATCTGTTCTCTGACGGCGGAGCTTTGTAGGATGCTCGACACTGATTGGCCGGGGGCATCCCCACTGACCACTGGACTGGGAAGGTGGTTTCCCGCCAAAAGAGGGAAGAGCCGCGACGGGGAAAGTGGGTCGAGGCATTTTACCGCGGACGTCGAGGGAGAACGAATGTCTCCAATTTTCAACTATTTGTTTAGGATATCAGGGACGGCGGTAGGCACCCCATGATATCATTGGTCGCGAATAATATTGCTGAATAGTGAAACTGAGAACAAAGACGGGCGGCAGTAGGCACCCAGAGTATGTGACGTTCATTTTCTTGAAAGAATAAAAATCTGTATTTTATTGCACGCCCTACGAGAGCAGTTCACGTTAAATTCACTGAGCTAGGAAACGAACATTCAGTTATTTTTATTGCCGAGATAAATAAACCCCGTGTTACCTGTGTGGTATTTACGAGGAACGTCGTAGAGTCTAGTAAGTGACTGAAGTGTTCCGAGGAAGCCACACACATCTTATATTCTCTTTGCTTCACCTATCCTGCAGTGGGCGGCCACACATGTCACTACTAGAGATGATGGTTTATCGCGGGAAAACTTGACTATTTGCTAGGCTTCAACGTACGTTTAACTTATGAAAAGATGACTGGCTTTCACTTGTACGTGGAGCTGTTACCCTATTTGATTAAGCCAATATGAATACCGCTGTTGAAATATTTCATGTATGTTATTGGTCTCCAGACACCTACGTTGTGTCAGTATTTTCAAGGCTATGTTGCCGCAAAAAATTTTCGCGATATATCATCTCTAGTCACTACATACAACTTATCACAACGATACTGATGAAGTTCCGTAAAATCAGGACGTCAAAAACAAAATTTGCCTCTCGTAAAGTTGGTCTCTTATCACTGCATGGAACTCGAGATTGTGGGTTCGAATCTTGGCAAATTCGAAAAATTTTTTGGAGTTCTAAATTGAGGCGATGAGAACCAGAGTGGCCTAACCCAATAACACGTTATGCCATTCTGGCATTTAATTTTTCTTGGAATTCAAAAGTGCCAGAACAGGTAGCTCCAGTAGTGCTGTTTGGGTAACAAGATCATTCTTAGAAAATTTTGGCACAACAAAATATAAATTATTCTTAGTAAATTTCTGCCGTTAACTCATTGTCTCAAAAAAAAAGTGATAGGCCACTCTGGTTCTCATCGCCTCAACTGCACGTAAAGGTCTCCAGAAAACATAATAAATAAATAAGTAAGAGTATTTCATATTTCTGGGAAATGTAGCGCCAGTAAATCAAAGAAGCTCAATTTTTGTGAGGAAAACGCATTGTCCGTAATTTTACGGAGATTTCCGTTACCGGGTATAACTGAGTGTCCGTTATTTTAAGAAGATTTCTGGATTTTTTTGCCTGTACTTTTCCGTAATTTCACGGAATTTTTTTCTAACCGTGTACACGTTTTACATTTCTTAATACAAGTCTACCAATGCCACATTACATAACACAGGGAACATTAAGCAAATACGAATTATTTCGTATTAATATATTTAGACCTACTTGTAGGTGTGACAGTGCACATACGTCATTTTAGACATATAATCAGTACTGGGCTGCAATTAACTCATCTAGTGGTGTAACATTATAGTCTTAAAAATTGCGATACTACTTCGAGTACGTACACGTTGCATGTATGAATGCATATACATGCTTGAAAAACACAAAGAATATTTCGCTTCGTTGCTAATCATATAAAATTATTCATACACCTTTGCAGAAGAAATTAACTTCTTACACTTTCGAAAATTTCCGGAACTTGAACACTCATAGTAGCAACTGGTCGAAATATTTTACATAGTTCTCCTTTTATTGGATAATGTGCTCACCCATTACATTTTGCTAGATACTATCGCATAACTTGTACTTTAACAAGATTGCAATGGTAAATACAAGGTCGTATAAACGCAGTAATTTGTCCGCTTTGAAGTCACTCATTATACATAATAACAAGGATGAAATAAATTGATTGCGCTTGTACAAGATCTTGGTTTCGTCCGTGAACTAGTCGTGTTTTGCATTTCCCTTTCATAGTAACGTATAGTCTGTCTTATATATCAGTTTTCGACAGTTCGGAAGACTATTATTTGTAAAAAAAAAAAATTCTACAGAGAAATACTTTTAATTTCGATGTACTGCACAGTTTGGGAGCGATACGAGTGGGTTTGTGCAATAATCTCTTCTTGCAGAGGAAACACTGCTTACTCCATAGCAACAGCTGTAAACAAAACATGTGTACACAACTGTTAAAAATGGAATTCTGACATGAGATGGGCTATATATGCTCGCAGCCGAAACAGTCCAGCGGAAGCTATTTCAGAAACCGTTATGCTCCTCAAGAGAAGACTGAAACAAAAGAAAAAACTACAACAAAAACCAGTTGCGTATTCCATCAGAATGTAGTATTTTATTGGTTGCTGCAATGTCAAAAAACCTGTTTCAGAAACTTGTTTTCTAGTACCGGGCAGGCCGCTTCTGCAAAATGTCAGCTATTTTATTTTACTCTAAAAGAGTCTTCCTGGTGCAGCCAGAGTGTGTGTGGTACGCCTGCCTTTCCGCTAGCAGAACTACAAGTCCATCAGGCAGCACGTTAATTTTTTGTATGCGCATAAATAAACAGCAAGTAATTTCAAATTTACCGTACCATTTACGGCGTATATCCTACTGGCCGCCTGCTTAGACCGCCGAGCGGTGTTCAGAGCTTCGTCCAATAGACAGTTGTTCGAAAACTGATAATTAGGGAAAGGAATATTTCGCGAGTTCAACGAAGTGCATGTTAGAATTCATTGTCCCTATTTATACATAAGCCCCGGCCATTTGTATATTAGCTGCTACTCACTGGAACAGCAGACAATGAACGAATGGACGGGCTCGAGTATGTATAGCATAGTAGTTTCTAACATGTCGGCCACTGAACTAGGGAATTATTCCTTTCCCTACTGATAATGCGCGGGAGCGAACTCTTGTAAGGAATAGCATTGTACAGGTTTGTATACCCATTTCATCTCCTCCACTAAGTTTCAAAGCTTATTTCCTCTCGGCCGAAAAATTCAAAAATGGTACGAATATCTTAGTGCAAATCTGGGTAATGTAATAATGAGTTTATGGCGAAAAGATTTTAGCACCATCGTGTTGCAATGCGTTACATGCACATCTGCAGCTTTGCTTCATTGTTATTGGCAGCGTGTATTTGTTTAGAGGCTTCACTTATTTGACTGTACCAATCAGAATTAAGGATACCGAGACACAACACGTCTGTGATTAGCGGGTAGAACCCCAAGACGCCGAAACAACCAATCACTGAGCACGAAGCAGAGCTGCAGATGTGCTCATAATGCAATGCAACCAACGGTGCTAAAATCGTGACTCTAGCTGTACGTGTATACACTACACCTCTGGCTTTAATATTGCGTTTTAAAATGATAGGGTCACAACTGAATGTCTCATACAGGCAGGGGAGGATCTAGAGGGGAGGGGGGGCAGGTGGGGGCAGACTGCCCCGGACGCCGAGTTCGAAGAGGCGCTGTTGGTGGCGAAAATTTTTACTTCGGAATGAAATGTAAATGAGTGTCAAAAAGATACAATATCTAGATTTAATTTTGGTATGGTTACTAACCTTGATCGCCATATTAATTAAGAGACACTGGAAAATCGCGAACATGTTTAAAACTGTCTCCAGTAAACTGTATTATATTAACCGTGATACGTGTGAACAGTTTTGGGACAAATCACACACGCTGTGTGTCCAAGCTGTAAGTTATAACTGGGCCTGTTGTAGAGAGAAAAAATGCTACAAATAAACCATAGCCAATGTTGATACGAAACATTCATTGTTATATACAGTATGTTGGAGCCTAGTAAATAGTCAACTATTCTCGCGATTTTCCAGTGTCTCTACATATGTTATAAATACAGTATTTATAATTGGAATGCATTAACACTGCTAATGGTATCTAGTAAGTACAGGTTTGAGGTATTTCTACTAGAATTGTATACTGATATTTACGCGAGCGCAAAACAACGTATGCAAGATACGTTTATTACTGTTGGGTTGATTGGAATGATGGAAAAAGGGGGATGAAAAGCAGGAAGGAAGGAGGGGGGGGGAGCAAATCACAATTCTTGCCCCGGACGAAGGAAAGCCGAGATCCGTCGCTGCATATAGGCGAGCTATCGGCGAGAAGACCGCGCGACAGTTCTAGGACTTGCACGTGTTTGTGTCGTTATAGTTGTGGAATGTGCACACGTCCTGCCAGACAGCGCTGACCAACTCTCGAGGGGGACCAGCGAAGAGTTCATCGTATCCACTCATGAAGACATGAACCACTAGAAATAACTGTGGATGCTCGGAGAAGGTAGGGAGAGGCCAGTGTTGTGAATGGTAGGACGCGGCGCGTAGATGTTATCTGCATTGTTGCGTGGAGGCGTTGCGCAGGCATCACGATCCACGCCCATTGTTTCTTGGCGGGGAAGATATCGCTGTCGGTCCCGCAGAGGTTCGTCGTGTCTACGCGTCTAGCCTGGTGGTATCTGCGGGTAGCTCGCGGAGCTGGTTGCAGAGGATCTGCACATTCTACTGAGCGATGTGGCGCAACGGTAAAGCCGGATTCACAACCACACTTAACGTACGTACGAACACACGTACGTACGCTAAGTATTACAGATTGTATTCACAACAACATTAATCTAAATATGCGCGGAAATTGTTTATGCCATAACAAAATGTCGGTAGTAAATAATCATAATTTATTTTTAATTTTCGAAGCGAGATAAATAATTTATGACCACGAGATAAATTATTTCTCAATATAAATTAATATTTAATTGATTCTTACACTTACACATTCTGCATTCACAACCACCACTTAGCGTACGTACGTACGAAGTAGAAAGTTGATCAACTCTATCTACTACGTACGTACGCACGCTACGAGAGGATGTGAATGCCAGCATGCACACTAGGTGTTTCTTCTTTTACACGTAAGTGCGCACGTATGCTAAGTGGCGGTCGTGAATCCAGCTTTACACGTACGTGCGCGCGTACGCTAAGTTGCGGTCGTGAATCCAGCTTTACACGTACGTGCGTGCGTACGCTAAGTGGCGGTCGTGAATCCAGCTTTACACGTACGTACGCGCGTACGCTAAGTGGCGGTCGTGAATCCAGCTTTACACGTTGGACTCGCGTTCGGAAGGACCCGGGTTCCATCCCCGACTCCGGCCATCCTGATCTCGACTTTACGTGGATTCTCAAAATCTCTCCAGGCAAATGCTGGGATGGTTCCTTAAGGACTCTGCCTACCTCAGAGCTCCGGCGGCAGCAAGGATAGGGCGTTACAGGTTAAATTATATTCCTAAATATCTCAGTCACTTTCAAACCTACATAGATGCCACCACTGACGTTTTTGTTCAGTACAATACGGTCCACACTGCTACGGAATATTTTAGCAAGTTAAATCAATACCCTGAAAACTATGAGCAAATAAGTGTTTTCATGCCGATTAAACACTCGAAATCCTGTATTCATAAAATTCTTTTCACATTTTCGTTTACGTCGCAGTATTCTCCTCTTATCAATGTAGAAAATGGTTTCAATCCGAAAGCGATATCTCAAAGGGTGACAGAGCTACACGGAATTTAGTTTAACATGTAAAACCCTATCCTTGCTCCCGCCACGCTCCGAGGTAGGCAGAAGCCTTAAGGCTCGGTTTCAGTCGCCGCATTGAATTTTATTATTTTTCGCTTTTTTGAAATTCCGGTAAGAAAAATGTTAAATATGCGATTGTACCGCAAATTCTCTTTGCTTTGTGCTACAGTGCAAGTGTTGCAACTGAGCTAGTAATGTATAGTCTGGTCGCAATATGTCAGGCAAATTATGAATATAAAAACATTTGCCACACACATTGCGGTGTAATTATAAGTTAACAGCCGATTCGCTATGTCTGTACTGTAGCACAAAGTAAACATAATTTGCGGTATAATCGTATAATGAACATTTTTCTTACTGGAATTTCAAAAAAGGGAAAAATTAAATAATTCAATATGGCGACTGAAACCGAACCTCAACAAAGGTCATGGCCGACTCCTCTCCCAGCTCCTGTCATTGTACCAAGTTGTGTGTCACCGTCTATAATGACCTCGCTGTCGACGAGAGGTAAAGCCCAATTACATTATGCCGGTCCTGAAGTTAGTTTGGAATATAAAAGCACCTTTATCTGCAACTATACAACATTTGGTTGAAATATGAACCACTTAGCGTTGCCTAAAAACAAACATTTTGTTAAAAATACTCAGAAATGGCAAAGAAAAACTGAGCTACTACTAGAATAGTTTAATAGTAATATCGGCGGTAAAGCTAGATGTTTTTTTTTATGGAGTCCATGATTTTTCTCGAAAAGAATTCTGCAACATATTGTTTCAATGCCTTATTTGCACATATGAAGCTTCATGGTTATTGGCAGAATGTATTATACGTGGCTCATTTGACTGTGCCAACAGGAACAAGGTTACTGCGACACCACACGTCTGTGATTTGCGGGTAGAACTCTAGACACTGTGAGTTAACAACAGCCAATCACTGACCATGTAGCAGGGGTACATATGTGAACATAAGACATTGAAACAAACTGGTGCAAAATTCTTTTCGCGAAAAATCGTCGGCTCTATTTATGTAACATTTATGTTGGAATAAATATATTTTTTTCTTGCAAAGAAAATATAATTGTACACAAAGGAAACATTTTAAAGAAAAAAAATAGTACACCAAAAAATTTTAACACTTTTTATAAACTCGCTTTCTTGTCTGTTTGTTCGGTAACAATGAGCTAGAGGCTTGAAACTTCAACATAGGTCAGAACTACATGACGATGCAATATAAGAGGGAAAAAATTGCGAAAAAAAAAAGTACGTATTTTAAATTGGAAAAATTAATATGGGCCTTCCCCATTTATTAAAAACAAATGAATGCAAAATTTCACGTATTCAACCCTAAAAAGAAAATATAATATATTTTATATACCACGTTTTTAAAATTGACTTCAAAGTATAAAATAGTTGCTCGAACGAAAATATTTGTAAGATAAAAAATAACGTGGGGCCTCATCACCTAAGTCAGCAACAATTTACTGCAATGCAGATTACATGAACTGGTGTGCGAGTTTTCTCAGCGACAGCTACTCTTTATACTCCTATTATCTATTGCACGCTCCCCACGTTTTATAGTTGTAATTCTTATAAGTATTTTCATACGAGCTATTATTTTATATATATTAGTCAATTTTTAAAACGGGGTATATTAAAAACAGTTTTATTTAATATTATATTTTAAAGACTTTCATTCTGTATAGCAAGTATTCAATTACCGCAAACTGATCAGCCTCAAAGAAACATTTTTTCTTTGTTGTGGAAGAGATATTAGCTTCTTTTTTTTTCCATCGCCTGAAATGGGTATACATGCTCATGACGCGTCATGACGTCCTCTGAAAACAATTCCTAAGCAGTCATCAGTCGCGTCCGTTGAGCAGTTTTCGAATAATACAATAATACTTCTCCGACCAAAAAAAAATTGGAATATCCGACTCAACATAATCATTGAAACCGTACGTACAAATTATTTATTTGACTGACTATCGCTTAATCAACAGCAGGAGCAGGAGAGACGGAAGCTATTTATGCAAGGGGTAAGATCTACATAACGTGAACCAGGATTTGTGTTAGTGGCAGTAGGATTTGTGATCGGGAAAAGCGGATATTCACCTTGGCTTATCTCGTAGATTAAAAACAAAAATAAGTCTAAACAAATGAGTTTTGATTCCTTTACTTTGACTCCGAATGTTAAGAAAATTTTTAAAAAATCTAAGTCGTTTAAAAACTCAAATTGACAAAAAAATCTTAATAATGATAAATAGAAATGTTATTTTTCTGAACTGTACTCCTTCGATTACGTTTTTAAAAAATATAGTCCAAAACCAGTTTCCTTGGCTTTACAGAAAAAATTTCAACACTGCTGTTACGAATTTCTCCATTTTATTTATCCTGTACCTGAAGGTTAGAAGGGGTAGGAAGCTGTCTACCCCTTTCCCCGGATACTCTCAAAAAAAAGTTTGACATTTATACAATTTCTTTGTTAGGAGCTTAGTAGCGGAGACATTTTTTTTTTTGCAATAAACAGATAAACCAAGAAAATGTTTCAACACTTCGCCACGGAATGTGTAAAGCTAATTTCGTATTTTAACACACAAGTAGAGCAGAATTTGCATATAATTTTACGGGGGCAAATATGCAATGTTAATATTTGTTTACGAAATGTGTTTGCATGTACAATATTTGACTTTTAGTGTAATAAAATAATTTTGGAACTAATTTGCAAATAAAACAGTAAACCATAAATTTTTACTGGGTACACAACTGATTATCAAAGCGTTGCATTTATTTCGCAGTCCATTGCAGCGTATCGACCGACTCTTCATATTCACTGCTGACATTGACGATTCAGGTCAGGAAAGTATACTTTTCCGTTCTTATTATCTTTGCTAGAATCACTTAGTATGTGTGCAGTACAAAAGAGGACGTGGTACGTAAGTTAAAGCTGAATACATAAATTGAAGCCATCAAGACAACGGAAGTCAGTCCATAAAAAATATACAAAAGACAATGATAGAAAGCAATGTTTTGCCAACTCCGTGAGGAAACACACCGCCGGAAAGGTAGATTTCTGACGAACCATAAAAATTATGTTGAAATGCCGTAAATTTAATTGCGACAGAAGAGAATACGCTAAAGGAATGCGTAACTTCGGCAACATTTTTGCTCGCATAGATGGCAAAATGCATTATCTAGGACAAATTTTTTTCCCAATTTACTTTAGTAAAAATATCAGCGTTAAATTAACGTTTTTATCTACTGTTTACCAATCATACGCTCTTAAGGGAGTTCAAGAGCGATAAAATCATAATTTTATATTTATATGAAATAGTGCTGTGAGTGCAGTTTCTTCTTACGTAACAATTTTAGCCCGCAGTTTTCTCACACTTTGCGTCAAAGTCAAAATTTGCATATTCTGCTGCCATGCAAATAAGTGAAAACCAATCGACTTACGTAAGTTAAATAATTCACAGTGAAATAACATGCTATGGGCTACATAACAAAACATTTTAAAATATCCCGCGAACTATTTTTTGTTTTAAAAAAAATTGCTGGATTTGCAACTTTTTTCTGTACTTTTGCCATTTTTTTTTAATTCAAAATATTGCGTTGTGGGTATATAAATATTTTATTGCATAGCTCATAGGAGTTAAGTTCACAGTGAATTATTTTATTTAAGTAGGTCTGTTGGTTTTCACTATTTGCATGGCAGCGTAACAAGCAAATTTTGACGCACAGTGTGAGAAAACTATGAGAGCTGGAATTATTTCGTAATAGGAATCTGTACTCACAAGTATCGTCTACAAAATTATGACTTTATCGCACTTAAACGCCTTTAAGGACGCAGCCTATACCTGAGGGCCGTGGCGTGAGCACGGATATAGGGATTAACATGTAAACTTGGCGGTACTCAGTCATGTAAACCCCTTCAGCGTCTTGTTCAATGTTTACAATGTCGTTTGTGAAAAATATCCAATGATTTTTAACGTATTAAATAATAAATACACGTTTTTAGAAATAAAAATTGCCATCTTAAAAAATGTAAATAATAATAAAAATAATGACATTAATAATGTTTGGATTAATTTTTTATTTATTTGGTAAAATGATTTACAACCCAAGATAACTCGGGCAAATGTGTGAAGAGGTTAAATGATAGCTAGGGACCCCTGTTTTTCGCGAAAAGAACTTTGCCTCACTTTGTTTCGATGCCTTACGTACACATCTGCAGTTCTGCTGCATGTTTATTGGCAGCATGTCTTTATAAAGTGACGTATATTATTTGACTGAGCCAATTACAATAAAGTTCCCACAACAACACACGTCTGCGATTTGCCGGTAGAATCTAAAGGGTCGAGACAGTTAAAATAGCCAATCATGACTACGAAGCAGAACTGTAGATGTACATGTAAGGCACCGAAACATAGTGAGGCAAAATTCTTTTCGCGAAAAACAGGGGTCCCTAACGATAGCGCTCTCGGACGAAGTCCAATGAAAGTGTAAGGAAAAAAGTATGAGATTATACTTCCTGTGTTTTTTCATGATGAATATACGTATTTGTTCATAGGTTTAAAGGTTATTTTTAACCTAAAATACCCTAGGCTATAGCAATATGGGCCTCAAAAAGATGAACAAAAAGTCATAGCAGTGACATATTAAGTAAGTACGGCAGGTGCTACACACACCGTATGTAATACATGTTAAGTCCTTATAGTTGCCCTCGCCAGGTCTGTGGGATAGGCAGACACCTTAATGACCTTGATAATAGTAACAAGAATGACAAGTTGCGCAGGTACACTTACTTGTAGTGCTGGGGAGTTGAGCCGCTCTGCAGGAGGACGCGAGTATCGTCACCTGCAACACAACCACAAACATTGTTTGAAATGCATCGAGATATAGCATTATGCAACATCTTGCTTATCGTATACCCTCATGACAAAATACGTTACATCACCGTGAGAAGCCCAAAAGTATTGTAGAAACTTGTGGTACGTTCTGTGTCCTTGCAAAGCAGTATAGTCTATTGACAACAAATACACTGTAAGAAAATCTCATTACTAGGAAATGGACAATTTAGCGAATTCAATTACCTGTAGGCTAGAATCCATTGTACTGTATATAATCTAGGCCTGTCTATTCGTTCATTGTCTGCTGTTTTACTAAGTAGCAGCTAGTGGACAAACAGTCGGGGCTTGAGTATGTATAGTACAATGGATTCTAGCATGCAGGTCATTGAATTCACGAAATTTTCCAGTCCCTACTTATTACGTATTAAATTTACAAAAAAAATTGAAACCAGTTTCTTAAAAGTAAGTTCGTAGTAATAAGTACTGTACAAGTAATGAGAAACTGCTCGGAAAATATAAATACAGCACTATTTCTGTATGTTTACTAACATTTACGGCATATTTCCAAACAATTTCTCGTCATTATTACAACAGTTCTTTGCAGTGTCACTAATAATGTTTTAGTCGTTATGTTTAATCAAATGTACGTACAAAAATTATGTAACGTATTACAGGTCGCTAAAATCGTTTTCGTACATAAATTACATTAATTCCATTCGTTCTTACACGCATTACAATATTTTAAGTACTTAAAAATATCTGCGACAATCTTTCTGTAGTACCTAACCGAGAAATGTTTTGAGAAGTAATAGGGAGTTCGATATAAAGTGAACACTCACAATAGCCTTACTAAAGTTCTATTTTCAGCCAATTCGTATCTTTCCGCGTGTAAGGGCACGTCACTTGATGTTTGCGCGTGTAAAATAAAATTGTACAGTCAGTACGAAACTGTGAAGTTTGATTTAAAAAGTATATTAATTATATAAAACAAAATTATATTGATTACGATTGATTTTATTTCAGCATTGCTGTATTTCAATAGGGAAATACATGGAGCAATATTGCGTAATTGCGTTGCCAACCATACAAGCAGTAAGGCATCTAGAGTTAACACTCAATTATATGCAGTAACAGCTAGTGATATTTTTCAAAAGTTAAACTGTCAGTGATCACTTTATCCCGAACGACTTACAGCCGACTTTTGCTTGTAAGAGTATTTAAGAGTACTCAGTTATTCATCTACTGTTTCTAGACTGATCTGAAATCAGCAAACTTCAACGCCAGTGTTTCCTAAACCAAGCCACTGCCTCCAGGCGGCAACCCTAACAAAGTCCACTGTAAGGACCTAGAATACTTTCACATCTACAAGATGTCCGATAAAAAAATTATGTTTCATCTAATTTACCTTTGGTACATGTTGCTACATTCACTTCAATTCAAATGTTCAAAACGCTTCCAAATGGGCTTTCATATACCGCCGTAGGCATCGACTCGACATGCAGTGGTATTGTGTATATTTCAATACAAATAGTTCCACAAAAAGAACTGTTGCTTTTGCATCCCGTATATAGGTATACATTTTGCTATATATATGCCTGAAAATTACGTATTGACTGTCGTTGGAAAGCTCGGAAATGTTTCTAGTACACGTGATGTACTGATAGTCGACTCCACAATCCTCCTATGAAATGTATTTTATTAGTAGGTAGATCATAAACACGTTAAATAGTTTCACCCACTTAACGCTAACCTAATGTATCGCGTTTCAACGGATATGCATTGCTGGCAGGCCCGACATTCTCGACGGGACTTGAAAATAAGTGTCGGGCGGCGGCGTAGTAGTCTCGGTGACCAGCTCATGCCCAGCAGTTACGAGCAGTGTTGACAGAGGGTGGTATTCTTAAACATTTTCATTTGCGGCTCGCAAAGAACCCACAAACTCCACTCGCTTAAGTGTTGCTTGAGAGGGGAATAGCCCGCAAATAACATTCAAATCATTTTGCAGATTCTTGAACGAAAGCTAGGTTGAGAGAGCTATTCTTTGACCAGAACAAATAAAATGGTGGCCAAGTGTTTCGAATGAGAGATAATTCGTCGTATTTGTTTTTAATTATCCTGTAACACGTAATTAATTGCTACGAAGAAAGTTAATAATATGGACTTTATGGAGATAAAATGTTGAAAAACAATTGTGAGTTGCTGAAATTAAAAAATGCACTGTGTTTAACAGTTGCAATTTAACTAAAAAAAAAATGTTTAACATTAATTACAACGCTTTTGTGCACACAGTAAAATAACATATAAATTTTTAAGATTAACGGGCTGTGTTTGCTTTAAACAAGAAAACGATAACGCATTCTATATGTTAGTCACAACACTAACAAAAATATACTTTTATATTCTCTAATAACATATTGCAATTTTTGTCCCAAAGAATTTTACATTTTACACTATATCTTATTTGCGCCACTGAAGAACTATGCTCGTTGAATCGTTCGCCGAATACATCAATCCCGCCTCAAAATGCCGCTCGTGCACTATCATCGAAATTGTTTAAGAAAATTATACGTCATTTTGCCAAGTTACGAACAGGTTGAGAATAAAGTTGTTTACAATATTGGACGTACGCCATTTCCATACAATTTTCGTCCCAGAAATCCACACAAGAGAAGTGGGAAAATTACAATTAAACAAACGATAGAAACAAGTAAGCCAGGACCGGTTTGGCTCTAGTCACCACATGTATAAAAATAAACCATGGAAATTCAACAACTGCTGTGTTTCGTGTGTCTTCGTCGTTGCGCTGTGCAAACTCGTGTCTGTGACTCGTCGTTGTTAATATATGTTTTGGTTGTTGTTTTTGGTAATTTGTTTCCTTCGTTTTTCTTTGTATTTTGTTGTATTCGTCGAATTTTGTCACTGTGCTGTTCTATCGTGGGGTCCTGAGTTCATTCGTTCTGGATGTTCTATTTATTTTTATTTTACTGTTGACAATTTGACTCAATTCCTGTTGGAATATCGTGTTTTATTTATATATGTACGGATTAAAAGCCAAACCAGTCTTGGCTTACTTATTTTATCAAGTGTCCTGAGTTCATTCTGTTTCTGATGTTTAATTTTTTCATTTTTATTTGGTTTTTTGATTTTATCTTATCTTGCGACTTGACTTATTCCTGTCGGAATTTTATTATTTCATTTACACATGTGCTGACTAGAGCCAAACCAGTGTTGGCCTATTTATTTGATCATTCGTTTTGGAAGTTCAATTTATTTATATTTTATTAATTGATTAATTTTTTACTCTTGCGGCCTGACTTAATTCCTTGTTGAATTTCCATGGTTTATTTTTATACATGTGGTGACTAGAGCCAAACCGGTCCTGGCTTACTTGTTTCTATCGTTTGTTTAATTGTAATTTTCCCTCTTCTCTTGTGTGGATTTCTGGGACGAAAATTGTATGGAAATGGCGTACGTCCAATATTGTAAACAACTTCATACACTCCCATTGCATAAAACATTCAAAGACATAAGGTTGAGAATATGTAATGTTTGCGAAGAGGATAGGATAGGTCCATGCCTCTCGCAACTTTACGAGTCCACGCATCCGTATTCAAGACGCAAACGACTCACTTATTGTGTTCAAGAATCCTGTTTTTATGTGGGAAAGATGCGCACTGGATGCGTCACGCATTCTCCGCGCAAATAGACTGTGAATACCAGCTTCAGAGGTATATAATGCTGTTTCCGAAAGCAAATTTCTTAATGTTAAATTTCCAAAATTGTTTTAAATGTGTGGCTTTTCTTTAGTCCATAATATTCAGTAGGTATACTTACTATTATTTTATTGGCTTGAGAACTTTCTCTGTAACAAATTATGACACCATCTGCTCGGTATTTAATGCTCCCCTTAAGGTACCTCAAAGTGGAACATTGTCGCCTGTTTTATTTAATACTGTGTATTTATTAATTATATAATATAATTGTCGTTCTACTTAATTCTAAGGTACCTCCCCCCCCCCCCCCTTTTTTTTGCGTCTCGGTAATATTCAATTGCAATGGCTCTTGTTCACAAAAACTGATTCAAGGAGGTTAACAAAATTGCAACGTATTTTTTTTTTCCTTCCAAAAGGATCTATTTGTTCTAAAATTTCTTTGTTTTTATTTCATTTCATTTATCTTCATCTATTTGCATCCACGTACGAGACTGGTGCCCTAGTCACGAATAATAGTTGTATGCGATTCTTATTGTTAACTTACGAACACTTTTTATGTGCTGAGTTCTGTAATTCCTCAGTTACTTTTTCCTGTACGTGTCCATAAAACTAGTTCAGGTCATTGTTTTTCATTGAAAGACTGTGTCAGCAAAAATATTTGCGGAACACTAACTGGTTAAGTGATGACATTGCAAGTTAGTAAAATATTTGTTTGACCCCGACGTGATTTGAACACGCAACCTTCTGATCTGGAGTCAGACGCGCTACCGTTGCGCCACGGAGTCAACTATAATCATAATTGATTATAAAGTGTTCCATGATTTTGCATATGGAGATTTTTTCTTTCATATGCTGAGTCCTTTCATTTCTCAGTCGCGTGATCATTTACATGTGCATACCGTATTGCATGTTTTCAATTTCATTACATTGTTTTCATATATTATGTTTCTTTTATATGCGTGTATATGTAATTACCGCATCAAGAAATAAAAAAAAACGTGTCTCGATAGCACTCACACACAAGCTTAGCTTATGTCAGTGTCTTTTTTCCATTTTATAAAAAAAAAGGAACTTATGCATGCTGTAATTTATAAATGGAAATAAATAAATTAAAGAAAAAACTACATTATGTAACATTACCCATTTTTAACTTCTTTCTCTTTTAAATAGTCATTTCAGAGACTTATTATTTAGTTTTTTTTTATTCAGCAGGAATTAAACTGATTGCATGTGGACATTCGGCGGTCTTTCATTGTTGTAACTGGAAACATCGTACGCGACGTACAGCATGTGTATATTCTGTACAGTCAGTTAGGGTGATTTTGACATTTATCTTCTTAGGAACATGCCTTGCAGCTTCATTGTGTTGACCTTTAAACCGTCCTGACGTCTTAGAAATACAGGGTCTTCGCAATCCTGCTTACCGACACTCTTCTCAGAACACAAGATGTCAACATCAGGCAAACTTAACACTGTACGGACTGAATGAATGTGTGCAGGTGGAAGCGGCATGTACGTGGTTGGCACTACGCCAGCACGTGTTACGTGTACTGTCGTTGAGCTTGGCACGTAGCACCGCATCAACAACATGAATGCTGCACCGCGGACGCTGTTTCGCTCCGTCGACGGCCTCGTCGACAACCGAGTACTCGGCGTCCGAGCGTGGCGTCGTTTACAGAAAGTCACTCGGTTAGCCCAAGGTAGGGTTGATTCTACTACAGGTTCGAAACAAAATGTTTTTTTTTTCTTATGGGGGAGTTTGGCACATACAAAATTTCTGCCACTAGTTTCGCTGCTATTGCTAAAGAAACGGAAAAATACGAAACCGTAGTAAATTATATTTAATCAGGCTTGGAAATGACAGAATTCATTTAACTTAATTTTAAAGTAAAATGAAACCAATTTCGCGTTTTAAATTATCAGTTTAATGTAGCTTAAAATTAAGGAAAGTTCTATGATTAGTCAGTTTACAGCCCTTACCGACACCAGCGCTAAAGCGGCAAAAATTTTCCCTATGCCAATCTTTTAACATTGAGCTTTCTAACCTGTAATAGAATTAACCTTACCTAGAACTTCCATCTAGAGTCCAAAAACTTCTTCATTTACTCAAATGTTTTTTAACGTGCTTAAAAGAATACTTTTACAGCCACAAACAATACAAACATTAATAACTCGATTTTATTCAAGCAGAGAATCACTTGAATAGTTAACGACCTTCTGGCAGACAGACAAAAATCGTCGCAGATGTAACACATTGAGATTAAAAATAAATAAAGAAAGAATAAACATAATAATTGTATATAAAGGTTGACAAAACAAAAGCTTTTAACATAATTTGAAATCGTGAGGTCACCTGCAAAATAGAACTTTATTAACTAAAACAACGCTAGAAAATAAAGCGATTACAAGTTAGTAAAATATTTGTTTGACCCCGACGTGATTTGAACACGCAACCTTCTGATCTGGAGTCAGACGCGCTACCGTTGCGCCACGGAGTCAACTGTTCGTTGAGCACATTTTATACGGTCTTCCATGATTTTGCACATTATTCTTCATTTGTTTTTATTTCATTTCATTTATTTTCGTCTAGTAGACATACTTATAATAGGATATGACACATAGCAAATTCACTTTTAGAATAATGTAAATATACGATCGAAAGTATTATAAATTTTAAAATTTGTATTGGTGAAATAACCAATAATCAAAAAACAAATTTTGGTCTAACATAAATAAATTATACTAACATTCAGCACATTGGAAACCAATGAGCAGAACTGTTTTCAAACTAATACGAACTAAGTTCTTATCAAGGTATATTGCAATAACTCGCAATGTTTTACTGTATGTAATTTATAAGAAGTTTTAGAGGTTCATCTTTCATCGGACAGAGGCAGTAAAACAAGTAAGCCATACGGACAAGACCGTTGCGTGCGCAGAGAATAATATAATGGCGGGCAGCGTTTTCGTGTTAGCTTTTTTTTTTTTATGGGACGTTAAGCGGTGATCATATGACTTTATTGTGGGGAAAATGGCGTAATGTCAAACGAATGCTTCTCTCCTTCTGTTTACGTATCAAATTAGTATTTTTATTAAGATACAGCCGTCTGAAAAAAACCGTCTTTAGTAATCTTGGAGAAACCCCAATAAATAAGCGTCCCCTTTTTTATTGAGGTGTGGTTTCAAGTGCTATTTTTATTAATGTATGAAGTATATTGGAAATATTTTAGAACTTCAGTCATCAAATGCTGCCCTGAAAATCGAGGTTACATTACATTAATTTAAGTAAAATTAAAACCGATCAGGATGTAGTTAGCCGTTGAAATAACAGAGAAAAGTGCGATCAAATATAATACGGGTTTTTTACTCAAGCGTAACCAATTTTATTTCATGTGAAATACCACGGGTGGTAAAGCTTGGAACATTCTCTAAAATTGGTACTAACTTACTTTAAAAGCGTTTTCTAACACCATATCTGTAATCGGTCGCAGGAAAAATAAAGTTTATTTCTGCCAGGTGGTTATTTACAAAAAAAAATTAACTAAAGCAGTGGAGATATGATCTGATAAAACTTGAGAAGCAGTGTCACACATATTATATTGTTGCTCTAGTAAAAGTCTTCGCTCACACCACACACTCAAGTGCATGGTTAGTTGTGGATATTGTCTAGTTTAGTCCGACTGTCGTAAGTACAACTATCTCCATGATACACACATTTTTAAACTGAGCAGTATAGCAGTAGTTTAGTGGTTCAGTGGTTCATGCGAACATCACATGTGACATAGGGAAACAATGCTTTCTATACGATTAACATCTGGATGTAGGTCAGCCAGTACAAAAAAAAAAGTACCGATCTGAAGATGGAGGTTTTGTGATATCACGAAAGTAGATTAACTCTCTTCAACGCAATTCCAGTCCTCTGACATGTCACTATCTTAATTAAGATGGCCGCCTATCCAGACCTCTGAGCGGTCAGCACAGTTTTGGGTAATGTAAGTTAATTTGAAAATTGTTCAACGTTCGTGAATAATGTTTGCTTAGGAATGCCACTCTTGGAACGTTACACGCGCAGCCTCAACGTCTGTCTATAAAACAAGCCACATCTCGTACTCATATAATGAACCTCCCCCTTAATTCACCGGAGAGCACGTGAAGTCCGCGCGCCACGACCTGTGACCACACGACATCGCGTCTCGCCAGACCAGCTCGCGTCCTTGACCGCCTTCCATGAATATCACAGCGCGCATCTGGCAGGCTGTGTGCGCGCCCTCGCATACCTTCCCTCGTCAGCCGCGCAACCAATGTCGCCAACGTACCGCCGCTAACAGCCTTTCTTGGAGAGAACGACATATAATGGCTGTGTTGCACGATGAAAGTATCCTTGGAAGATTTCATGGAACCGCGTGGCCGCACTTACTGATGCTTCTATGGAAGGTTTAGTAGACTGCCGGCCAATTACATGTAAAGTTGGTAATCCCTTGTCTGCAATATTTCATTGAGGGTTTGCTGCAAGGAGGAGACTAACAATCCAAAGGGCGTTAATGCACTCCAAGTGAAGAATATATCTGTAGTAACCATATTTTGAAGAAAGAAATCAGGAAAAAAGGTTTTAAAAAAAAGTTAAATGTGCAGTAAACATTATATTTATAAGATAAAATATTTTCTTTGTAAGTTTTCTACTCTAAAATTAATTATGATTTCCTTCTCTTCGTTTTCTCCTTGCGTTATTCACGTCTGAGTTATTTAAAAATCGACAAAGATTTTCGAATAAGATAAACAAACGCATAACTTGTAGACGAAAATGTTTGTGGCAAAATGTTTGTGGCAAAATGTTGTACGATGAAATTTTATTTGTATAATGTGGCAACATAGCACTGTACTTAGTCCACTCTAAAGGCCTATACACAATGCTATACTTTAGCATTTGACTTTACGTTTCCGTTACTTATGTATATCGTCAATACACAACACAGACGTAAAGTTAAAGTGACAACAATAGAAAAACGACTGGAAATGTGTTTTTTTTTAACGGAAATATTGTGATATAAATCATTAATTCATTATATATGTAACGTAAAAGCAAATGACGTGGATATTAAAATACTAAACCCAATTGTTAATGATTTTTTCATTTGTTATAATATTTTTAGAACAAAAGTAACGCCATCTACTGTCACAACTTAAAGTTCATTTACGAATGTTTATCCAACGCTACTTACCGGGTTTTTTGAGTACATTTAAGAAAAACCTGTAACTTTCTCACGAAATTCCAGTACTGGAGAACCAAACTGTACTCAGAAATAACATTTTTGATATATCATACATAATCAGCTGGTTCTTCGTGAACGGCCATCTTGACTTTGACTTCAGCTTCGGCGACGCCATTGTGTACGACTCCATAAGAAGCCATGTATTGAAAGCGAACCGTAAAGTCAAATGTTAAAGTCAAACGCTAAAGTTTTCAATCGTCTTCAGGGCTTTACGCTCGCTCCACAGATATCTTACTTATTTTACTTATTCTGTTCTGACCTGCATATTATGGGTTCAGGTTAAAATTCTCAGCAGTCCAAACATGATTCTATGTTTACTTGACGTAACGTACATCTCCGTACAGTGCGTGCATAAAATGTTGTACAACGTTTTTACACTAATAATTATGGGTTTGTTTCTGGACAGACTGAAGTGTGTGTGTGGGGGGGGGGGGGGGGTAATGTTGAGATTTGCAGCTGCTAGTCGCCCGGCCAAGGACGCGAGTACTGGTACAGACTTTAGTTATCTCAGTATGTATCTGTTTGCTTTCTCTGTCCAGTTCTCCACCGCAGGAACGTTGGATTTATACACAGCCGCAGGCCGCTCTACTCGGACTACAACCGCTGAAACCAAACACTCTGGCCCGGATCTTATATACTTAGGGTAGTCCTTGACTTGCCTTCCGCGGTAGCTACTCTGGAAGTAGGCTACCTAGCCACCGCTGACCGCTAGTAACATCTAAACATCGGAACATATACTCCACGTCTGTAGTTTACAATTTCTAGTAGCTCATCTAAAGAGCCGCACATGTCGCGTATGCTTGTTCGCACTTTTCAAGTTCAATGCTCGGGTACGCAAAGCAATTGTACTAATCCAGATCGAAACTTGCTGTCGGACAACTTGGAATTTTGCAGCCACCCAATATGACGATTCAAGCACTTCATCCAAGAAGCGTTTATAGACCAAACATACTAAATGAAATACAAGAGGAAGAAGTGAAGTCCACTTCGTTTGGATAACAGTAGATGGTTCTTGTAAGCAAAATACTTGCCATGAATTGAAAAAGTGTTATTTTCAAACTGACAGATGAATGTATTTGGCACGAGAAAACAAACTAACTACAGCGCTAACATAAGTTTCTTAGCAGTAACTAACATTTCTTATTATAGACCTTTAACATTATACTAAGACCTTCGGTGTTTTGTCACCAACTTTTATATATTTGCATTACCTCATAAAATTGATATGGTGAGAATATTTTTATTATTAAAAATGATGTACGTCGTTACTGATATTTAGATGTGGGTTTATTAATATTTCGCACGGTAAGGTATTTTATTAGAAAGCTGCAATTATATATTTAAAATGAATGTTTCTAATGAAAGATCAGTAATTCATTCAACATTACTATGAACAACCAATACTATCTCAAATCTGCCGTGGTTCTCGGTGTTTGTTCACTGTGACAGTATAGTACATCCGTAATACTGTAACACAGTACTGTATACACATACCAATTAAAAATCAAAACATACATTCTTTCACTATTTTTTTTAAACAATACAAATAATTATAGTTTTCTTACAATGACCTATTTGAATAAGTATACAGTATGTTTTTTCCTTCACTGAACTCTTTCTGTAAAAAAAAAATAATTTCTTTTTAGTTTTACAAACTTTTATAAATGTACAAAAAATTTTCTGTAAGACAATTTATTTCTCAAGTTGCAAGGATTTCATTAGTAAAAAAAAAAATTAGGAAAAACGTGTAGGCTACAAAAATTAAATGTTCGTCTAAAATAACATAGTTAGGCTATACAAAATCACATTTTCTGGAATGCATTTTTCAGCAATAAAGTAAACGCTCATATTTATTGTGTGCTTCAAAATAAAAAATAATAAAAAACCTACTGAACTATAAACAGAAAAAAAAAAAAAAAACAGGTAAGCCAAGACGGTCTAAAGGATTAGTTGCGCAGCGTCAAAGTGAATGACTGCAGGTTCGAATCAAGGTACGTCCAATTAGTTTTTCTTTTCCTTTTTCTTTTTTTCAAAAATTATTACACATAAATTGTTTTGATAAAAATTATTTTACAGATAATTTCAGTATTCCTTATTGCAAGTACAAGTACAATTCTACACCTTGAAACTTTATAAATATACACGTTTTATTTCTTACAAGAACAAGCATTGTACTTTTACAAGGAATTTCTTTGGCAACTGGGTTAAGGGGTATTGATCCCTACTACCTTGGATTTATCTGTTTCTTCTCGATAACTTCTGTTCCAGTCGATGTATCAAAATGTTTGTCACGACAAGGCATAGATACAAACTTAATCGATTTTCTGTAATTGCTGGAACCATAATATATTCATTATTTTGCAACGGGAAACAGCTGAAAAGGAAAAATTGCTTTATTTACGGGAGCGACTTTACAGAGACCGCATCATTAACAGAAACAATGTCATATGGATTCCAAAAAGTGAATGAAACACTAAACTATCCCTTCTCAGCGTGAAAAAAAGCAAAACAATGTGTATATTCCCTGATTTATAAGAAAACCCGTAAAACCGATCTGACAGGGATCAATCCTCCTTAAGGATTTTCCTTGTAAAAGGCCAAAAAAATTACAGCGTTGTAAAGCGAGACTGCTAAGGACTTGTAATTGCACTTAGTTGTGTGTATAAAGTTATTCTACTTATGAACGGCAGTGCATTTAAATTTATAGGTTTGCAGAACCAACACGTCACTGCCAGTAAAGGTAGCGTTATTCGTGACAAGTGATCAATACTTGCATGAACACAATATTCGCTCTTATTGCTGTATGTTTATCATGTTTTCAACATTCATGCTGTAATCTATGCCCGTGCTTGAACTAGAAATCGAGCACTAAAAAAATATCTTGGCAACACAGGACTAAGAAGTAGTTTCATTCTCCACTCGCGATGTGAGCCGACTTTCCCAGATACGTGCTTCGCCTCACGAGTTCAAAACCTTCGACTTTCGAATTCTCTTCACCGACCACAACACACTGTGTGATCCTGTGTTCCTGATAACTACGCCTCTGATTAGCGTTCCAAATTACTATTTTCTCTTGAGCGTTTTTTAAATTAACACTTACATAAAAATATCCTACATACGTTAATAGCTAAACAAGCTCATAATGCGACATGAAAACATATGTAATATCGGTATTGTTTATATCTTCTTTATGCCACTGTTAAAGGGTTCCTTCAAAACTGACGCGAAGGTAACAGCACGCAACCATTTAAAGCTTTAAGATTTTTTTTTGTTTTATTTTTTAAACACAAACAAGGGAACCATTTAAAGCGACAAAAATTGTCAAATAGACTACAGAGAGAGACCCCGAGAAATTTTTAGAATGTTGTACAAGTTAAAATTCTGACACCCATATGAAGAACCATGTTCTATGACGCGGTATCATATTTTAAATATTATTAAAGGAACGTTAATCAGCATGCTGAAGTCAGCGAAAAGGTCGCCTTGCTGATACCCTGGTCCTCGCCATTTTCGAGGAATTAGTGCGCAAAATGTCAAAATGTTAGAAACCTGACACACAGGCAACACGCACTACAACAAATATCACGTGGTTGCAGATATTAAAGGGGAAAGAAATAACACAAGAAGGCACATAAGACAGCATATTTCACTGCCGCCACTTATGTGAAAAAAAAAACATAATGGCCACCACAAAAAGTTTTATCATTGTAGTCCTCGTCACATTTTTTGTGGTGAGCACTTTTTTTGCTGCCCTCGGTAAAGTTTTGCAGTGACTGCAAAAAAAGTGGTATCCACTACAGAAATAATGGTGAGTGATAAGACTTTGGTCAGCGCTTAACATTGAGGTCTTCAGCGCTGGTGACGGGTGACATGGTAGGAGTATGGAGTGGCGCCGGAATGAATGGGCGGGGGAAACGGGATATCACCGAGAAAACCCGCCGACCAGCGGCATCGTCCGTCATGATTCCCACGTACGAAAATCCGGGGACCGACCACGGCGGGAATCGAACCCGGATCACCTTGGTGGGAGGCGAAAAGTCTGACCCCTCGACCACCGCAGTCCTTAAAAATGGTGAGGCCTATGCTGACAAAAATTTTGTAGGCCCCACAAAAGAGTTCTTTTTATTTATTTTTTTTTTTCATTTACAGGGTTACGGAACCATTTGTGACTTATCAAACACAAGTATTAAAACATTCTGATGACACAATTCCTCTTAAATATCATCCGCTATATAGCCTAAGTAACGAAGAAGATCCAGTCAATGGCCAAATTCTTATATAAAATCGATATCACTTTAACTACGTCTTCAGAAATATTAAAGTTAGGTGAGACAGTTGTGGGGCGCACTTTCTTTCGTGGCGTCCGCCCTTCTGCACACATTGTTCTCACGTTGTACAGAACCTGGGTCTCAGCCCTGAGACTATATATACACGCTAGGCGCCTTCATTACTTCATGCACCAGAACACATTGGACTATGGTCGGCCAAGAAAAAAATATCTCTGGATTGAACCTAAACTACTGGCCACAAAATTTGCGAATTTCATTAACAATTTGTTAACACCTCATTAAACGGTGTTGCGTTCGGTGGTTTAATGTCAATATTTTTCTCTGAACTAATACGATGTCTGACGGGCATTACGTACTATTGCAGTTTTTGAACAAACAATTGCCACAGTAAAAGTGTAAATAGTTAAATATGAATGACATTCAGGTTCATGCATTTAAAAACAACATTTTCTTAAATTTGTTATGTTTTATACATGTCGCCAACTGTATCAACACAAATTTCTTCACAACTATAACATATACTAGGCTTTGTACCAAGTTCTCGACACCTGTGTTTGTGTTTGCGATATTGCATGGTCGTCTTTAGTAGAAAGCCGGAGTCTTGAATGTGGCAACGCTGCATCGGAGGCCTGCTGCCGGTCGTTCATTGGCTGCCCTAGTCAGTGTAGACGTGTACACGCCACTAAAGCTGCATCTATACGTGTTGCAGAAACTAGGGTGGCCAAGAAAATACAATCAGCAGGCCCCGATGCAGTGTTGCCAGATTCAAGACTCCGGCCTTCTACTAAAGACGGCCATGGATATTCTTATCACAATACATATGTATGATTTAAGTTAATGTTCGTCGTGTCCTAGGCTATAGACTACTTAGAATCAGGTACAAGGCGTGGAAACTACTGTAAACCTGGCAACACTGTGTGGATGGACAGCGCAGGTTGGTCGGGAGCGGCGGAGCTTTCTCGCTACGAAGGAGGCCTGCGGATAAACACACAAACACACGTGTCGTGGGGCGACCGTTACGAAACTGCGTGTCCAGACGGAGCACACCTTCATTCGGCGCCCACAAGACGTCACGTAACCCCAGCCTGTTCTTGCGAAACTGCCCCTACATCGCGATAACATCGCCGTGTCCAGAGAATAAAACACGTGGGGTCAGCTGACTCCCGGAACATGTCATTTCTTTCCCCCTTGCTGGGGCCCGTTACAACTGACACGTCGTTGGTCCAGCAGGATTTCCATACTGGGACTAAGATGTGTGGGTACAAGGTTTCACTTTCGGAGGAGGTCCAATGTCATAAAACAAAGACTAAATAGTTGTTACTGACAAATATTATCTTCCTTATATCATATATAATTAGGGACCTGGAAAATGCTCCTCTTCAGCAGTAAATACGGGCAACTTAAGGCCATGATCTTTCATTTATTTCAAAGAATTACAAATAACTCGAATATTTTTTAACCAAATGCTTTGAAAAAATTTGAGACTGAGTATAGTCATACGATACACAATTTTGCCATCGCGATTTTAAAATAATGTACCGTTTGCTAGAAAAACATTATTTTGCTTCATTTTGGCTTATTTTGGCAACAAAATGTGTGATATTTCAAGGGCAAAAATCTAAAAATCCGTTTGGTGTATCGTAACAGAAAAATTCTGATGCAAATGATGATATATAAGTGTTAAAACTGTAAGAATGAATTTTTGGTATATGTATTGATTGCATCAAAAAATATTTTCGAAACTACTGTAAAACTAAAGAGCGACGTCTTAAAAGCAAACATCTTGGAAGACATTGAGCGAATGGTATAGAAGCAGGACTGGATTTAGTTTCGTGGACATACTGCGACATAGATGACTGTCAAAGAAAACTAAAGATAATGGAAGAACATAAATAAGCAGAGTATGTTTTAGTCATCAGGATACATACACAACATAAAATTCCAAAATGGAATCGGTTCAAATAAAACCAAGACAAACAGATAATAAATCAAAATTGAAATCAGAATAAAACCCAAGACTCCACGAAGGCAGACAACATAGGTTTCAGGTCTGCTTTGGCAGAGGGACAAACAGAAAAAAAAAAGTATGACCTCCAAAATAAAATGGCATAGAAGCAACTAACTGCAGGCTCAATTATGTGTTTTAACTATGTCAGCAATAACTGGGACACCTGTTTTTCGCAAAAGAATTTTGCCACAATTGGTTTCGGTGCCTTACGTGCACATATGCTTCGTTGTCAGTGATTGGATATTTTAACTGTCACGAGTCTTGGGATTCTACCGGCTAATCACAGACGTGTGGTGTTGCAGGAACGTTAGTTAAATTGGCTCAGTCAAGTGAGAAACGGCTCTTCACATAGACACGCTGCCAATAACCATGATGTAGAAGTGCAGATGTGCTCGTAAGGCAGGGGCAACATTATTTACGCGAAATTTTCGTTGCCCTAATCATCTCTAATAATAACGCAAAGTTTGCATATCCCAAGGAATCACATATTGTGATCTCGTTTGTAAAGAAAGAGTAGTGAATGAAGTCTAGTTTGTTAACAAATAATAACGTGGATTCGTAGGTCTCTATCAACGGTTTTTCCGACTCGTCTGACTGCTCTATACACTGACGAATTAGGGAAGGCAATATTCGTGACACGATTAGTGCGGACAGAAAATTTCGCGAAAAGATTTTTGAACCACTTTGTTTCAGTGCCTCACGTGCACACCTGCATCTCTGCCTTGTGGTCAGTGATTGGATGCCGTAACACACAGCGTCTGGAGGTTAAACCCGCAAATCACAGACATGATGTGTGGCAGTTATCCGTGTACTGATTGGCACAGCCTAATGAATAACAACCCTACCCAAAAACACTCTGCCAATAACCATGAAGTTAAGCTGCAGGTATGCACGTACGGCGCCGAAACAAAGTGGGGAAAAAATCTTTTCGCGAAAAATTCCTGTCCCTACAGATTAAACATTTGGCATGCAGGGTTGCCACATCGCAGGCCACGATCTTCCAGTAAAGACGACTGAGACACAACAGAAAATTTGTGTTTTTTGTGTTGATAACATTTAATGCTATTAGGAAGCCCACTAAAAATAATACGTATAATATAACAATGCAATTAATTTTCTAAATTTATTTCCTTTGAGGCAGGTGAAGTATTGGACCCATCAGCCCCTCGCCCTCTGGATACGATACTCCAGGTTGGACCCGGTTCCTAGTTTTACTCTCTTTCGACACGTTGTTCGGGTGAAGAGCTTAATTAACAACGTATGTTACTGTAAGCTGCTTGCTCGCACCATTTCAGCTTGTCAGTCAAAATGGGGTGGATGTAAGTACTTTGCCGAAGTTTACCTAAAAGCATTGCCGTGTTGCGGTACTTCAGTTCTTAATGGTGCCGCCTGGGGCGTGGCTACAATCTTATCGCTTTGCGATAGGTTGACGATCGATGTCGTTAACACTTCAACATATGTACATGGCTTAATGCAATGTGTGTCGGTCACGGTATTTTCGCATATGGCAATCGAATCGGACGATGTCGCTGGCCGGCGGGTTTTCTCGGGGATATCCCGTACTCCTCCCCGCCTCAATCCGTAGTTTCTCCGTTGTAGGGCGTCATTCATTGTCATCCTTCGGGGAATGCAGATTGCCTGTGGGCACTCAGTAATAAAATCTGCATTCGAGGTGCGATACACTGGCCGTCGGTTATCTTCTTCAGTATTCATTATCTGATTACATGATTGGTAATCGATTAGAATCCATCGTTATCTCAGTTAGGTTGTTGTGCGCTGTGCAGAACGTTGCGCAATTAAAAAAAGTTTTCTTTACGCAGCAAAGTAAATAACAATTCTTTGAGGCGGTGTTTTTTATTTTGCGTATTTATTCACGAGCAAAA
Source organism: Medauroidea extradentata (assembly GCA_003012365.1). Classification (NCBI taxonomy): domain Eukaryota; kingdom Metazoa; phylum Arthropoda; class Insecta; order Phasmatodea; family Phasmatidae; genus Medauroidea; species Medauroidea extradentata. The sequence goes on from PNEQ01001200.1 coordinate 90,482, forward strand.
TTCAGTACTACCGCTAGTTTAAAATTTGTCATGCATATTGTAGACTATACAGGATGTCCCATAAGTCCGGTCTCATACGGCAAATAGAAATTGGTGAAATATGGAATGTTTTAACAGTGTTGTAGTTTGTTGGCGTAAGACAGCAGTGTGTTCGCTTCCATGTGTCATTAAAACAGAAAATGCTCAAATTGATGGTCGCAATGTACTTTGCACATGCGTATGCGATAGTTCAAAATGCTTTGTACACGATGTAACATGGTCGGCGGGATGAAGCGGCATGTAGTAGTAATGTTGTTATTCACAATAACACTTCATTACACTACAACACTATTAAAACATTCCATATTTCCCCAATTTATATTTGTCCTATGAGACAGGACATATGGGACATCCTGTATATAAGACAATGATGAAAACAGGCTGTCCAGAAACGGCAGCATAAGCATACCACACGAACCCTGGGGCAAATAGGAGACGAAAATGTAAGTGGCATAATTTTGTACGACGTTTTTCGTGAACAATGTGGCAACAGCACAGAGAAAGTTTCCCTCGCGCGTTCCACATCCAAGTACATTATTTTATGTATGTTACGTCGAGTAAACGTAGAATCATGTTTAGACTGCTCTGGATTTAAACCCGCGCCCGTAATATGATGGTCAGAACAGTGACAGTAAGATATCTGCATAGTGCAAGACGGTACTTTCTACAGTCCTGCGTTGCCACATTGTGCAAGTGAAATGCTATCATACAACATGCAACTGATATTTTCGTCTCCAATTTAGCCCAGGATTAGCGTGGTGTGTTTTATTATGTGGTCAATTCTGGACATCCTGTATACATATATTCTTACGTACTGAAGAAAAAGTTAATAATAAACCAATATAGGCCTAACCTAAATGTGTTCTACAAAAACAATTTTCAACTTTTAATAGTGTAGTATTAGTACACAAGAAAAACTACTCGCAAATAATGAGAAAAAATATGAATATGTTAAAATGCTTTCCTGTAGTTTTATAATTTTTTTTATTTTTTATTATTTAATTTTTTGATTATTTAATTTGTATTTTTTCCTGTCAGAATATCTTAGTATTTATTTTAAAATAAGCTTTAGCTTGATCTATATAAATATTGATTAACATTAACGAAACACTTAAAATCATATAGGACGGTATGTGTTGTCGCTCAATTTCTACGTAGTTACTATCAACATCACTGTTGAAATGTTTTGACAGAAACAACCATTACTATGTAATTTGGACAAAAATGTTTTATTTTCAGCAAAGTTATTTTGTAGTGGTCCTCGAACATCCTTCTTATCATCCACATGTCACCATGTAACTTTCACCCAAAAAAACGTGACGGGATCTGCTTACTTGAGTTTGAAATATATGGCAGAGTATTTAAAATTGTCAGTTCATGGAACTTATTGATGTACAATACATCGGTATATCTAAGGAACGAAAACAAACACTTCAAACTACGTCCCTACAAGTTGAAAAATTCAGTACGATCACTAGAATCATGATTTTAGAGACCCTCAACATGCCTCATAGCGGCTTCTTTCATGCCGCCGTACGTGGGAAAATATCAGCCTGATTCATAAAACGAAAAAATACAAACATACGTTGTATTTCAAACGCAGTGCAGTGCGGGTGACGTCACGCCCTTGACGTCACAGTTAGCTGACTCACTCGCACGTCAATGGAACAAGGTATTGTCTTATAAGGTCAGAAAACCAGAGGAATGTGTTGATCCAGATTGTCATCCAAGTGAGGAGAGACGCTTCCTGTTATATTGACTGCGCTTTCGGATCCAATGCGGGTGGACTTCGTAGGTCCATATAAACAATTACTAGAGACCTGTATATTTCGCGTTATTATCTGAAAGCATAGCAAGAAAAGTTGAGGCCAAATGCCTACAAGTGTATCTGATTGTCAACTTTTGAGATATTTTAGTGACAGTTTTTCTTCCACAGCAAATAAAAAAAAATCTGAATTGTATCTGAATAATTTAAGCTATCTATGTTTTGAAATACTGTTCTCGTGAGTTACATAGGACACGAGAAAAAGCATTTCACTGTATAAAACTACATTTATTATAGTTTAACATCTGCTCACAATTCATCGCATATTCTTTATGACTATACTTCATTTCATATAAGTTTGGATAAATTAGATAGCAACTTATGGGCAATAATTTTTAGTATTTTGTGATTTGTTGCACATTACAAGACATTTTTAGCTCTAAAATGAACCTGAGAAGTCCATTTCAGCATTTGTACTGCAAACTTTGTCTTGTATAGTGACACAAGTAACAAAATATTACAAATTATTGCCCATAAGTTTCTGTCAGATCTATCCAAACTTATATGAAAATGAGTATACTGATGTTTACCCTAAAAAATTAACAACAATGCATGGGATATTTACTGACTTGTTATACTTGAGGCAAATCTGATAGAGAACATAAATCACCTAGATGAACCCAGAATCTTCATTTATATGTGCAGTGCCTGGTTAAACCTTCTCTTTTTGGACAGAGAAAAAACACTGATGAAAAATATTCAATTATACTGGTTTTGCGCCTAGGAACGCAGATAAGTAAATCAATATTACAGTTTTGTAAGTGCGCATTCATAGTAAATACAATGCACGTAATGAATATTTAGATCATAAAAATATTGCGACACGTCCTATCACTTCCTAATTACCAATATTATCAAGTTATTTCAAACGAATTTTACTAAAATATTGTCAATTCTACGAACATGACATATTTTTTGGTCGTGTTGTTTGACTGGTTTGAATTGGTCTAAATAATTTCATATACAGCGTCTCTGGCGTGGGACTCAAACCCACGACGTCCGGGTTTCGTCGTTGCCACGCCCTGCGGGGGCCTCCACACTCGCTGTGCAGACAGTGGGGGAAAATAAAAAAATTCGTCCGCGCCAATTACCTGGATCGCCTGGCTTAAGGTCGCAGGTTGTGAAACTGATGCTTGTTGCAATTTCCCCCCTGGAATGCCCACACGAACAAGCGGGAAAGTGTGTGGCCCTGCCCCTCCATGATGTGTGGAAACTGGCAGGAGTGACGATACATGAACGGAGATTGGCTGGAGGCTGCAAGCTGACCTTTACCAGACATGCCGTCCACCGACAGTTCTTTCACTCTGTACTGATGATCCCTGTCAGCCTGGTTTAATGCGTTTGCTCATTAAGGCCACTGGTCCTAACTTATGCTATTTTAATACGTTTTGTTTTTTTTAAATCCTGAAAGAAAGCAGATATCGCTAAACTGTTACATATAAATATTGGAAATTGTTTGCATTGTGTAGCCTAATTTTTTTCCAAACATAAGTTTTTACATTTTTGCCTAAATAAAGACTTTAAGGACACCGCCTACCCGCGCGTGAGAGACTCAAAAGCGACGGAGCTGTAAGGTCGACCTTGAAGCGCGCATCAAATACCGCGTCGCCTCAACGAATCAAGCTCTGAACTAGCGTGCAAGCTTCCCGCCGAACGGTTTTTACTATGGGACACTAAGCGGTGACCATATAATTTTATTGGTGGAAAGTCTGCAGCAAAGTTCAGTGCAGGTCGCAATCTGATTTTCACATACATCCGGTTAGTACATTTTGAAGTACGGAAGTCTGAAAAGGCAGTTTTTAGCCATGTTGGAGGGGGGGGGGTTATAAACTGTGTTTTTAATGAGCGTGGCGTCTTAACAATTAGGTTCCGACCTTGCACGAAGTTTATTTTCTTTTCGTACGTTGGCACAATGCACACACGTGGAATAATTTCGTAGAAAAAACATGTTTACCAACACACTGCATTTCATTTGAAGCGTGAGGTAGGCGGCCGCCTTAAGAAAATTTTATTATGTCGGTAATTAGTTAACATTGAAAAAACTTATATTCTGAAAAAAAAAAAAAAAATAATTAGACTATAAGTACAAAAATTTTCCAACATTTATATTTAACGGTTTTGCGATTTAAGCTCACTTTTAGGATTTAAATAATAAAACTCGCAAAAACAGTATAAACATGAACCCGTGATCTTAAGGTGACCGCCTGGCCCGGCCGCCGAGCGGTGTGCAGAGCTTCGAGCGTTACCGGATAATATGAGTGATGTCTGCCTAGGAATATAATTTAAATAACGTTATACGTGTGAATACCCATTTCAAGTTCACCAATACTTGTTAAAGCATATTGTCTACTGCTTAAATCAGAGGCGTCATTTAGGGGTGCATGGGGGAGCAGGAAGTGGCAAATGCCCCCTCCCCAGATTTAGAATGTTATATGTATAAAATATATTTTTCATATTTTGTTATTTAAATAATACTAACTTCAGCACATAGAACTGAAGTTTTATTATTAACGTTTATAATGTATACATGCTTAATTAATAAAAATATGCTGCAAAGTCACTGTCGCCGAAAAAAAAATCTTGCCCCCTCCCCCCCCCCCCAAGAAAAACCAGAAATGACGCCGCTGCTTAAAATGGGTGTATTTACGGTCGTTTTAGGTAGATAAATATTGCTGCTTAATCTTTTAAGAGGTAAAGTCGCATACATCACACTTTCATCTTTAATAATACGTAATAAAATGATAGGGTGATCACTAAAAGTCTCATACAGGCGCGTTGTCGGCGAGAATACTTCACGTCAGTTCACTGACTTGCGCCTAGAGGCTAGGGTGAGGCGAGATGAGTGTGTAATCTCGTCCTTACCGCTTACCATTTCTAGGCCTGGAAGGCGCTGAATGTGTTCACCCTGGCGGCCACTTTAATAGGGACGCCCGATTTTCGCGAAAAGTAATAATTGTTTCACTGTCTGTCGTGCACATGTGCAGCCCTGCCTCATGGTTATTGGTGGCCTATCTTTGTGAAGTGACGTCTGTCATCTGACTGCGCCAATCATAGAAAGGTTAGTGAAACACAACACGTCTGTAATTAGCGGATAGGAGCCAGATATATGTTCACAAAGCGTATGACGTGTCTGTTATTGTTGCGACCACCGCTGTCGCTCAATTTAGTGTTGTCAGCAACTTCCCTTTTAAAAATGACTAGGGATCCCTGTTTTTCGCGAAAATAATTTTGCCCCACTTTGTTTCGGTGCCTTACGTGCACATCTGCAGTTCTGCTTCGTGGTCAGTGATTGGATATTTTAACTCTCACGAGCCTAGGGATTCTACCTGCAAATCACAGACGTGTTGAATGAGCGTTTTTGTAAATGGCTCAGTTAAATGAGATACGGCACTTCACACAGACCCGCTGCCAATAACCATGAAGCAGAACTGCAGATGTGTACGTTAAACACTGAAATAAACTGGGGCAAAATTCTTTTCGCGAAAACTTGAGTCCCTAAAAAATAACGTATTGGGGTTGCAAACATTAAATAAATTTTGCAAAGCGTTTATGGATGCCCTGTTGTGCCTAAAGGTTTGATACTGATTGTTCAGGACAAATTGAAAACTTTTTAAACCTTAGTTACTTTTTTTTTTATATAATTTATGAAAGTTTTAATGTAAACAAAACAATGCCAGTAACAATCGAAGTCCATAAATTGTACCGTACTCAAAACTTAAACTTCTGAGTTCATGGTAATTAATATTTTTAATTATTGTTCTAGAAAAATTGGTCTTCAAATGTACTTACTTTATCGCGAACTACCTATACATCATCTGAAATGAACGTTAACTATAGCTAACAAATGGATCCAAGGCGGTAAGGACGGTTCCCATCAAAGAGAAAACAAGATCACAGACACAATTCAACGTCAGAAATACTTATTTCGCTTTATTTTTGTCGAAGTTACCTAAAGTATAAACCTTCGAAACTACTTGAAGCTTTTTTCCTTCACTTCTCGTGTTAGAAAACAACCTAAAGACGTTGCATTTGTATTGTATTTACCTATTCCAGTATGAACTACATTTCTGGACAGAGTTATTTAATGCGCCATTATTTCAAAATACATTTATGTTGCAAATGCATTTGCATAGTGTGAATGTAAATAAAGTATTCCGAAGCAATATTTTGAAAAGTTTCAAGTGAGTATACGTTAACATACTCTGGACATTCACACCTATATTCAAACGAATTTAGGAAAACCAAAGTCTAGGTGGAGAGTGAAACTCTGGGCATGTTTGCAGTGTTGCCACATCGAGGACCGTGGCCTTCCTGACCCTAGTTTGCAGCGTTGCAACACCGAAGGTCGCGGCCTTCAGCTAGTGACGCCCAAGACTAGGGACCGGAAATTTCCGCGAAAAATTTTTTTTGCAGCAACTTGTTTCAATGACATATGTGCACATCTGCAGTTTTGCTTCAAGGTCAGCGATTGAATAACTCTCAGGTTTCCGAAGTTTAAAGAATTTTTTGCTACGAATTTTACAAACCTTTTTTTTCGTATCACATTCATAATGTAACCGTTTGTTATACTTAACTCCGGCAAACGCATCGAAAATAAGAACGACTGTGGTTTTGATACATCGCAAAGATAAAGTCAATATGTGTAATACTCTTAATGCTATAGCGAACCTAAAATTAGCCTTGATATGTATGGGGTTAATGCGGGTTGCATACATGCGCCTGAAACCACTGATACGGCCTATTAAGGGGTATTGATCCCTACCACCTTGGATTTATCTGTTTCTTCTCGATAACTTCTGTTCCAGTCGATGTATCACAATTTTTGTCACGACAAGGCATAGATACAAACTTAATCGATTTTCTGAAATTGCTGGAACCATAATATATTCATTATTTTGCATCGGGAAACAGCTGAAAAGGAAAAATTGCTTTATTTACGGGAGTGACTACAGAGGCCGCACCATTAACAGAAACAATGCCATATGGATTCCAAAAAGTGAATGAAACAATAAACTATGCCTTGTCAGCGTGAAAAAAGTAAATCAATGTGTCTTTTCCCTGATTTATAAGAAAAACCGTAGAACCGATCTGACGGAGATCAATTCCCCTTAGGTTCTACCCGCCAGTCACAGATATGTGTGGTGTCACAGTATCCTTGTTACACACGCACATACACACAGATATATACTAATATGCGAAAACCATTTTAGTTAAAACTGCCAGAAAGATTTGTGACAATTGCTCTCGTTTAAGCAGCTTGAAAAAATAATTTTAACGAACACTTTAAAAGCTTTTAAGTGATTGGCTCGGTGTGGCATTATTACTTGCCTCGGCCTTGCATCTATAATTAATTATGTATGACATACGCCTCGTCATTATCATCATTATTGTCACTTAACAGGGGGAGAAACATATAAAAGTATAAGTTCACATAAGGCTCAGAAATTCTATAAATAATCACATGTCATTAACAAGTTTTGAATTTTCACACCTTATCTAAAAAAAAAAAAAAAAAAACCTGAAAATCGACTTTTTTATTTAACGTTGCAATTTAGTTTTGATACTTCGTGTCTTTGAAGTGCGTTTAAAATGTTGACAAGTTTGACTGCTTAACATCTATTTACTGTAAAGAAGAATAAATATTGATAAAAGTTTTTTTTTCTTCTGCCAATATCTTGATTATGTGACGAATACATTTTTTTCCGACCTAAAGAACTGCTTCAAGCTTTCTGTGTACTATGTTGGCACACAAAGAAAAACACTTTCCTTATATTTTCTCTACTGCTAATTTACGTTTTAAAAGTTTCTGTTACTCTGTTATCCAATTTGATCGATAGTTCTGGTTGACCTTATTTGTGTGTAAAAATAAGTGAATATGATATGACTAGACAACCAGTTTCACGAATAGACAAGTGTTTATAATTATTGTTGCTATACCAACGCTCACACGAGCACGCAGAATGTGCATAAACACGTACCTAAGTAGTTTTTAAATAAAGAATAAAGTAAAGGGGGAAAACGCCAGGCTTTTAAACGTTTTGTTTATTATTATTGAAACTTTTTATTAAGAAAGCTACCTCTCATTACCAACTTACACAAACATAATGGTTCTAAATTGTCTGCATCTTCCCCGAGTTACCTTAAAGGTTTTACGAAGGCCAGTAATGAATTAAGAATGGGTAGTGATTTTTATTTTTTTTTTTTTCCACCTGTTAACTTTGCAACCCACGTATACCGTTTTACCACCCATTCCTGCAAACTTTCTTAAATTTGCACACACTCTTTGCAACGCAAAAGGCTGAGCTAATCGAGCTCGTGGAAGAAGAAAAACTGTTCAAGCTAAAGTATGTACGACAGTCTAGTGATATTGTTAAAACTGCTTCTATAAACTGTCAGAAAAGTCCTGGCTACGTTTAAAACTGTTCCGTGGCTTCTTAACGAATGCAGGGGAAGCTTGTGCCGATCCGTTGCAACAGAACAACCTTCAGACATAAACGTGTAGTGTCACAGTGTGTTTGGTGGTAAAAGGTGTGGACTGCATGAAGGTGATATTGCGCAATAATCTACTGCTACGACCACAGCAGCAGCTGAGGCAAAACGCCTGCATGTTGTGTTGCAAGGGAAACAGTCCTTAACAATAGCCGTACAGTTATTATTTCTTTGGTAATTTTTCAAAAATAAATTTTAAACTAGTTTAAAAAAAAATATTTTTAACGCTACTCATACAATTATTGGAAACATACAAACGCAGCAATACTTATGTGTATTTGAAAGCAATTTACTAAACAATATATGTATATTTACAACCTGCTTATTGCAAATTTTACTGTTGTTTGTAGTGTTTAAAAATAATTTTTGCAAACAGTTCCCATAAAAATTTTGTTAAAAGTGACAGCCAGCTATTTTGTTGCACATTAAACGCTCAGCTCTAAACATCTCCATTTTTTTTATAATATGTATGTACGTATTTCGAATTATAAACCAATCTGAAGCTCTGCTATACCTGATGTTTTGGCATAAGTAAACAAGCTTATTCTTGTCGAAGTATAACGAGGCTCGACATCAGTCGCCATATTGAATTATTTTATTTTTCGCTCCAATAAAGTTCTGAGAAGAAAAATGTGAAATTCGCTATTATAATATCAGTTATATTTACCTTGTGCTACAATAAAAGCAGCGCAGTTGAACTTTCGACGTATATTTAAGCTGCAATCAGTCATATAAATTAGAACACAAAAAAAATTGCTTGACTGATTGCCGCTTGAATATACGTTAAAAGTTCAACTGCAATACTTTTATTGTAGCGTAAGGTAAATAGAATTGATATTACAATAACAAATTTCATATATTCCTTTTCAGAATTTCATAAGAGCGAAAAATAAAATATATCAATATGGCGACTGATGCCGAGCTTTAAAGTAAGTACACAGCTGTGACCAAGAGATGGTTGTGATAATTAGACCCGGATATTTCGCGGGTTCAACGACCAGCTCGCTAGACTCCACAGTCCTGTGTACACTATGTCTTCAGCTACTAGTACATTGTCTGCTGCTCCAGTGAGTGGCCAGTTGTACATGCGACAAGGTAGCGCGTGAGTCACACTGTTAAAAAAAATTTCCGTGAAATTACGGAAAAGTACTGGCAAAAAATTATCCAGAAATCTTCGTAAAGTAACGGACACTCAGTTTTTCTTGATAATGGAACCCTCCGTAAAATAACGGACAATCCGTTTTCCGTAAAAAAAATAATAAGTTTCTGCAATCTACTAGCACTACATTTTCTTATTATCTATGTGTTATCGAAATTCTGACGCACTTTTAAGTAACCTGAAAAATTTTTCTAAGTTGCTGGGATTCGAACCCACGACCATACAATTGTCAAGCATAGAAGCTCTAACAATTGATCCACAGTGACAATTTATGAGTAAATGAGTTCCACGCAGTGGTTAGATATCAACTTTATAAGAGACAACTTTTGTATTTGACATCCAGGATTCATAGTGATTATTAATACCACTTTTTTTTTTTTTTTTTTTTTTAAGAAACACAGTAAAATATGCTTTAAAATTGCAGAAACATGTTTTCATGAATTTATGGAAAGTTATGGTCAAACATCCGTAAACTGGCAATACGGACACATTTCCGTAAACAAAATATTACGGAAGCCACTTCCGTAAAATTACAGTACTTTTCTGTAAATATTTTCGTGAATTTACGGAAATTTTTAACAGTGCAGTGAGTGTTGTCACGTAGGTTTGCCATAGGTTCACAGTCCTCAAGGAAAAGATTCAGTAACAACGACCCAATAACGACAGGAATTAACGTGTACAAGAGTTTGAAATATATCTTCGCAAATGAATCCCCGAAATACCCGGGTCTTTAGTGATGTTACACTGAGTTAAGACGTCGAAGAGTCACGAAAACATTTTGCGTCAGCACATCCTTTATCATTTACGATTCAACTGTGTAAGTCTGGATAGGCTTAGCAACATGCAGACAACCAATAACTAGAGGTACGTCAATTTCGCGGATTCATCTGGCAGTAGCCTAGATTTCTCAGTCCTGTGCACGCACTGGACACAGTCAATTATTCACTGCCTTACAACCTTCCAAGCGAGTAGCATGCGATACCTCTAGGAATTATTTCCTTATTTACTACTGGCTTGCGGTAGTCAAATGCATTTCGCGACAGCCGCCAGTTAATCACACACGTGATTATGAAGTATACATTTTGGCGTTCAACCTAACCTGGAATGTACTTGCGAAATTGACGTACCTCTACCGATAACGAAATAAAATAATCGTCCATGCACATAGTGCGTTGGAGGCGCAAGCCGTCAACCAACAGTTCCTACGGTATGCTTGTAACAGTTTTCACCGATATCGCACACGGATTCTTACAAACACGCACAACTAAACACACTGTACCAACTCCACTGCTAAGTTATCACAAGAGGCACGAGTATTTCGCGTATTCATCTGGCAACAGCCTAGACTTCTCAGTTCTATACGTGTACCGGCTGAAGCCGAATATCCATTGGCTTATAACAGTTCAAACGTGTAGCACGTGATATCTCCACGACTTGTGTCCTTATTTATAACTGGCTTGCAGTCGTCAAATGTGTGTTAAAACCATTCTCGTCTAATCAATAAGGAGGAGTGAAGTATACGTTATTGACGTTCAACCTAACCTATAATCTATACGCGAAATAATCGTGCCTCTATAATTATTACAGTACTACGTCTTTGGCCACAAATTTTTTTTTCACTATTTTCTTTTAAATTAGCTTTACGTCACATAGACAACGAGGCCATTACAGACGGCCACACATAACTTTACGCAAGAATAGATATTGAGAGAGGAATCGGCCATTGTATGTGTTACAGAACCATTGCAGAATAGACCTAAAGCTGTTTTGGAAAACCATAAAACGCTGAAATCAGAAAGGCCTGATACGAGATTCGAAACCAGTTCCTCTAAAATGCGCCATCTCGCTCGATTTTTGTATATTATTTGTTACCATTCATGTCGAGAATTTTCTTTACATAACTTAACCTTGAATACTTTGAAATAGTGAGTTCTTGCTTCAAACGTTGCGTAAAAGTGCATGGGAAGGCTGTTGAAGCATGCGTGTTTGGCAGAAAAACTTAAATAATTAAGCAATTATAAAGTTAACACAATCAAGTTCGTCACATTTCATTAAATGAATTATCCAAGTAGGTATAGAATACTTTCATAATCCTTAAATGAATTAATAATTGCACCAGTAAATTATGTAAACAATGCCGTAAATTATGCATGAGTAAATAAACAAAAATAAACTACAGAAATACGTAACGAAGAAAATTATATTATTAATGCTACGAGTCCCTATTTACGTTGTTTTATGAAATATTATATTTAAATTTAAAATGGGAACAGGTGTAGTAAAACAATCACATAAATTTGTTGAAAAGTGTTATTTTTTAAATTGTAACGTAATTTTTGACAGCAAAACATTTTAAAGTTTTGGCTATTTATCGACTGAAAGAAAATGTATTTAATGGCTTGTTCCCGAGTTTTTTTCAGACTGGTGCCAATAACTCAAATATTTTTTAACCAAAAGTTTTGAAAAAATTTATAGTCAATGTGCAATCACACGATGCACAATACTGTGGATGCGTTTTGAAAATAATGTACCATTCGCCAGCAAAAAAATAATTTCCTTCATTTTTGCTTATTTTCACGACGAAAAACGTGGTACTTTGGGTAATAAAATCTAAAAAACCTTTCAGTATAATTCTACAAAAAATTCAGCTACAAATTATAACATATAAGTGTCAAAACTGTGCAGCGAAATTTTGATATAAGTATTAGGTAGTAATAAAAAAAATATCTTCGAAATCACTGCAAAACTCCGTAACAAGGACTTAAGTCGATAATCAGTCAATTTTCTATGGAAAAAAATTAGGCTACGAAGTAAAAATTTGTTTTAAATAAATCTATATAGGCCACCCATTTTACGATTCATGCTCCCTTTCATATTTTAAATATTTATATTCGCCAAAATCAGCGTTACTAGGGACCAGTGTCCTTCGTCCTACCGGCTGAGGAGGCTGCGTGGCTGGACCAAGCACCGCGCCGGGATCTGGGTGGGGGAGGGGTGGTGGGGGAACCTACACGCTTTACGTAACTAGCGGCAATCAAGCCTCTGCAGTAGGACAAGTGTGCTACTGAATTACCGTCGTGGTTGCTATTAAACAACTGCTGATTACTGCGCGCTCATGTCTTGCCGGCCATCAACCCTTCGCTAATGCGGTCGCCGAGCTGTTCGGCGGTTACAAGATTATTTGAAACCTTCTGCTTCGTTTGACACTACATTTAGTACAGCATTATATATATATATTTATATATATATATATATCAGTGGCGTCGCGTGAAGTGTTCCAAGGTGTGCGGTGCCCAGCAGTGACTATACGCAACACCGAGATGTCTGAGGAACCATTTGACTTGTAAGGTCAGGAACACTACACAGCCAGTAGCGTACAAGAGACAAGATATAATTAGAGATGATGGTATATCGCGAAAATGTTTCGTGTCAAGATAGCCTTGAAAACACTGACACAACGTAGCTGTCTGCAGACCAATACCAGGCATTCAATATTACAATATCGGGATTCTTATTGGCTCAGTCAAATAGGGCAACATATCCACGTACAAGCTGAAGCCAGTAATCTTCTGGTAAGCTGGACGTGTATTGAAATCCATCAGACAGTCTACTTTTCCCGCGATAAACCATCATCTCTAGATATAATATATACACATTGGTCTCTGCAACAACACAACTTCTCAAAGCATATAGCCGCACGCCTTGGAACACAGCCACGCTACGTCACTGTTATATATATATATATATATATATATATATACACACACACACATATATACACACACATGTAGTCCAAAAACAAACGCTTAGTAAGCACACCACGCCAAACCTGGGTTAAATTGGAAACAAAAATGTTGGAGGCAAAATGTATGATGACATTTTATGCGCACAATGTGGCAACACTGCGCCGCAGTTAGTCCCCTCTTGTGCTCCACAGATACTTAACTTTAAGGACATGACGAAAACAAATTTCACAACTTTTTCACCCCCTCCCCCCCGCCTCTTAAGTCATAAATATACCTCACCAGGTTTAAGAGACATCTCGGGTATCAGAAAATACATTTTACCCGTTACCACCACGTAGTGGGTGCCTACGTCGCAAGGGGAACCCGCCCTTAAAGTTTCATACTTCAAATAGAAAATTTATTTTTCTGCTGGCCGCCACTAATATGTGCGTAGATAATATCACAGTAGTTCCCCGTCGTTTTGTCTTGCACGGGATTCGAACCCAAAACCTCCTACCAGTGTTCCGAACAACTGCGCCAAGATAGGTCGTCAGTATTCTTAAGAAATTAAATGTGTATATGCATACCCGTACAGTATAGGCCTACTATCATCTGACGGCAAAAAGTAAGAACTTTAAATTATTTCTCAGTAGTTGTACCTGATTTTCAGAATTTCTGGAACATTTTACATCCCCTAAACTGTTGAACCGTTTCGCTAGTACTTTTAGTGAACTAGAGACTTGGTTGTAAAATAACATTCAATATATTAAGTACTAGTAATTAAAATAATAGAAATGTTTCCATATGGACACTAGGAAGAGACAAGTCCTTGTTGCGCGAACAGAACTGGTTCTCTTGCGCAATGTCTAGCAGGACGAAGTCGTGACGAAAACTGATTTGCTACCGTGTAGCGATGCCGTTAATAAAGCCTGTTTCATACCCGTCCAACTGCCTTGCCGTCTCGACTCCTCTGCCCGTCGACCTTTGAGCTGGTAGATTGGTAACACCTGCCATGTTTTAGTTCATACTCCTCGTTACTGTACTCAACATTCTAGACTTTACAGTTCTCTATGTATGCTACACAAACGACCCGTGAAAGTTCTAAATGCCGTTTTCCTGATAATTAGTGTTGCTACCACAGTTTGTTTTCATCTCGTCCATGTAGAATGTTTCTTGGGAAGTGAAATGCAACGTACGGTTGGTTTGAACAAACTGAAGCTCATACAATGTTGCCAGGTGTACCACAATTTTGTACACTGTGCACGGTAAAATGATAAATTTTTTTAAAATTTCGCTGCAAGCATGATACTTAAAAAAAAATGTATTTTGTATGAACGAGTTGAAAATTAATGAACGAGTGAGTTTAACGTATCATCGACAGCGAAATCATTCGGTTACACACACTTTTACATGAAGACAGGAACTGGGTGACAAATCTACAATAACTTCTGTCACCAGCATTCGGCTGGAGTGATTTCCGTAAACGACGGAGATACCGAATTCTTGACGACCGAGAATAGAATCAATGTAATCCAGAATGTGAGTCTAACGTGTTACCCTTGCGCCGCCAAGCACGGATGAACCACTGGATAAAAAAATAGCAACGCACGGCGGACCGAAGTAAACTACTCCAGCAAAAATTTCATATACAAACACCGTTTCGCATTGGCGTAGCCAGGATTTGTGTTTGGGGGGGGGGGGTCCGGAGATCCTCCCTCGAAAAAAATTGGGTTTCAATCTGCAAAATGGTGCTATTTAAGGGGGATTGATCCCTGTCAGATAGTTTTTACGGTTTTTCTTCTAAATAAGGGAATAGAGACATTGTTTTACTTTTTTCTCGCTGACAAGGCATAGTTTATTGTTTCATTCACTTATTGGAATCCATGTGGCATTGTTTCTGTTAATTTTGTGGCCTCTGTAGCCGCTCACGTAAATAAAGCAATTTTTCATTTTCAGCTGTTTCTCGTTGCAAAATAATGAATATAATATGGTTCCAACAATTTCAGAAAATCGATTAAGTTTATATCTATGCCCTGTCGTAACAAAAATGTTGATACGTCGACTGGAACAGAAGTTATCGAGAAGAAACAGATAAATCCATGATGGTAGGGATCAATACCCCTTAAGCAGTTTTACTGTCGAAAAATTGAATATACCGGTGGTAGTAATATAATTTTTTTTTAAGATGAAAAATGTTTGAGTGAAGAATACTGTATTACCCCTGGTTGCTCGAAATGCTCTCTAACAGATTTACTTGTTTACTAGTATTAATCTAGAGAAAATGTGATACATGTGTATGAAATTTATATATAAATTCTAAATTGCATGGTTTAATTTATTTGTCCTTCATATTTCGCGAGGAGGGAGGTGGGAGGAGGTTGAACATGGAAACCCCTCCCCCACCCCCTTGTATTCGCCATTGCTGGTTCGTGTAGTACGTAGATCCACTGAATTATGGTGAAAAGAATTTTGCACCATTTTGTTTTAATGTCTTAACATACATTTCTGCAGGTCTGCGTCACGGCCAGTAAGTGGAATCACAGACGTGTTGTGTCGCAGTAACCTTATATAGTCAACATTGTCAAATTACCGAAGCCTCTGTTGTGTAAGTGAATTGTACTGACGAATCCGCACTGGTCGACGAGGTTTCTCGAGGATCTCTCGTTCCTCCCATCCCTCATTCCACACTCTGCTTCATACGCCCATCATATCACCCCTCACCTATATGATAAAGACCAAGATATTAAGTTGGCCGCCTCCTCAGGTTGCAGAGCTATTCGAAAACTTCTCAACGCTCATGAGAGATGTTTGCTTAGGAATATCATTTAAATATGGTTACACTTGTGTATACACATTTCGGGTTCACCACAACTCATTATTAAAGCATATTTTTTGATTGCTGAAAAGGCGGAAATCAGTGTTTTGCGGTGCTTTTTAAGAGGGCGTGGTACATAATTCAACGCTAAAGGCATTAATGTATAATTGTAGTTTTCTTGAAGCCAATTTGCGAAAATTTAACAATAGCAATCCTAGACAATTGTTTTAGCCAACGTTTTAATCAAAATTGTTTCCAGTGTTACGAACTTCAGAGGCACATCTCTGACGTCGGAACCTCGTGTAATCAACTGCGGCGCGTAACGAATTAGAAGCGTATAAATCAGTTTATGTTTTCAGCGTTTATTTATCTACCACGTACTCTTTAAGTATAAAAATCTTAGCAGCGAATATTAAAAAATATGTATAGGCGTGCACAATACACGCTTACCTTTAATATTACGTCATAATTTGGTTTCATAGAGGCGAGTTGTTGGCGAGGAGACTGCACGTCAGCTCAGCGATTTGCGCTTAGAGGCGAGAGAGAGGTGAGATGCGCGTGCTGAGTCGTCCTTATCGCTTCCGCACTACTAGGCCTCGAACACGTATAATACGTTCACCTACACGGCCACCTTCAGGTAGGACATCAGTCGCCATATTGGATTATTCCATTTGTTCGCTTTTTTTTTATTCTAAGGCGGAAAGTGTAAAATTTGAGATTATAGTGTGAATTCTACTTTCTTGCGCTATTGTAAAAGCATCGCAGTTAAACTTTTTAAGTATATTTATGCCGCAGCCAGTCAAGCAATTTATATTTATATTCTTAATTTTATGTGACTGATTGCAGCCTAAATATACGTTCAAAGTTCAACTGCGTTGCTTGCACTGTAGCACAAGATAAATATAATTCACGCTATAACCTCACATTTTACACTTTTCTGCTCTGAATATATATTAAAAAAAACCGATGTCGTAATTCTCTTCAACTTCACTCTGCATGTCTATAACCATGAAGCAATGCTGGAGAGGAGAAATTGGTGTAAAATTGTTTTCACCAGTATTTATTGCCTCCAGTAACAGCGTAGGTTCCTGTCGCATGCACTAATAGTGTACAGCAATGAGCATGCACTTGCTCACTTCGCAACAGTTGGCCAGCCTACACAGATGTCAGGTGACGACGGAAGACAGGCGTGTCCCGTGCCGTAGAGAGAAAGAGAATGAAAGAGAGAAAGTGACGGCAGGCGAGGAGAAAACCAAATCGGAAGATGGCCGCAGCACAAGGTGGATTACAAGAAAGGGAAGGGGGAAGTCCCCTCTCCCCCTCTTTTAATTTAACTTTCACCCTCAGCCGTGCTGACGGGTCGACATCAGCGCTCTCTGGAGGAGTAGCGATTAATAATCGCGGCCGGTCGCCTGACCAGATGGTGGACAATAGAGTCGTGCGGTGAGAGGGATCCCTGCCCTCTGATTGGCTCTTCGCCACTCCACTTCCTGGTCTGCCCTCGCGCACTGAGTGGTCACGTATGAAAGTATTGTCAAAAAAATTACTTATATATATGTGTGTATATATATATATATATATATATATATATATATATATATATATATATATATATATATATATATATATATATATATATATATATCCTTAATAGCATAAGTCAGTAACACCAATATATTATGAAGATTGAACATTCATTTGACACCTTTTAAACCATCATCATAAGGTATTTACAAATAAATATTATTCTATTTATAATAATGTTGTACAAATGTGTGTATTTTTTCTCAGTGTGAGGGAAATAAATAATTTATCCCTCTTTTTTTCTGAATGGATGCGAAATGGAGTTACAAGGTTTTACTGTTAAGGTAACGATATACACACACACACACACACACACATATATATATATATATATATATATATATATATATATATATATATATATATATATATATATATATTTGACAACAGACGTTAAGGTGTCCGTTTGGGTGAACATATTTCCGCGTTTGCGGCCTAGCAAGGTATGTTGGCACAAAACACATTATTAGAGATGATGGTATATCGCGAATTAGTTTTGTGTCAAGATAGCCTTGAAAACACTGACACAACGTAGCTGTCTACAGACCAATACTAGGAATCCAATATTACATTATCGGTAGAGATGATGGTTTATCGCGGAAAAACTTGACTATTTGCTGGGTTTCAGCGTACCTTCAGCTTACCAAAAGATTACTGGCTATCACTTATACGTAGAGCTGTTGCCCTATTTGACTGAGCCAATAAGAATCCCGCTA
The DNA here is from genome assembly GCA_003012365.1 of Medauroidea extradentata. NCBI lineage: Eukaryota > Metazoa > Arthropoda > Insecta > Phasmatodea > Phasmatidae > Medauroidea > Medauroidea extradentata. The sequence goes on from PNEQ01001200.1 coordinate 108,834, forward strand.
CTGTAATATTTGATCAATGCTATTGGTGTGCTGAGAGCTACGTTGTGTCAAATATATATTCCCCAATCATACAATGCTGCAAGAGACTACAGCGTTTTCAAGGGTATGTTGGCACAAAACATTTTCGCGATTTTCCATTATCTCTAATTATCGGGATTCATATTGGCTCAGTCAAATAAGACAACAGCTCCACGTACAAGCTAAAGCCAGTAATCTTCTGGTAAGCTGGACGTGTATTGAAATCCATCAAACAGTCAACTTTTCCCGCGATAAACCATCATCTCTACATATTATATGTATATTTATTTATTGGTGCTGTAACAGTAAAGTTCTGAGAGTTGTGAAATATTTGCACTAGTTTTCAGTTACATGGAAGTTTTCGTATTTAAAATAGTAAATATGGAGGCATAATAGCTAGAGGTACGTCAATTTCGCTTATTCATCTGGCAGCAGCCTAGACTTGTCAGTGCTATACACCCACTGGCCACAATCGATTATCTGTTGGCTTATAACCGTACAAGCAGGTAGCAAGCGATAGCACTTATCGTTATTTCCTTATTTACTACTGGCTTGCAGTAGTCAAACGCGTTTCATAACAGCCGCCAGCAAGTCACAGACATGAAAATGAAGTATACATAATTGGCGTTCAACCTGACCTGGAATGTATCTGCGAAATTTACGTACCTCTAATAATAGCGTACAGATATTTATTTATTTATTTATTATAAGTGATGGGAAGTGCTCACATTAAAGTGAATCACCTATACCTAGTGCCATAAACTTTTTGCGAAAATAAGGGGTTAGGGAGGTGACAGGTTGTGTTAGGTTAACGAACAGGCGGTCGCCATGTTCGGACGCAAAACACGGTTGCTTCACCTACTCCCATATTTCTCCGTAAGCGTGGCTTGGCTACGCCTTGTTCCTGGTCCAGCCACTTCTGACTAGTCACGTAACCCAGGCGAGAGATGCGCGGCAGTAATGTTCAGCTTACGAACAAATCGCTTCAACATTCACCGACGTCGTAACGGTTAATTTCAGGCGGGATGACGTAACAAGAGAGTCAGCTCCAATACCCGATGTTCAGCACACGCTCTATGCCTACGGCATTTACTAATAGTAGCTCGGATAATCCTGTAAGAGTAAAAATTTATCTCAGTTCATCCGACAAGTGACCCAGGTGAAGTTAACTTACGTTAAAAAAGTACACTGAGTTAACTCGTTCTACTTGCTCAACTCTGAGCGTACTCTGTTCAAGGTCAATATCCCACGAACGAGTACACTTTTTTGACGGCTTTCAATTGTCATTTTAGAAACCAAAACTAATATTATATGGTCAAGAAACAATGTGCAGCTGATGAAGGTAAATCTATGTTTGTACTTTTATTTTTAACCCCCGACCAAAAAATAAATAAATGACGGCTATGACTGTCTGTGTATCTGTAGTATTGTAGCGCCCAAACGGATAGAACCTTTTCAATGTGTGTTTTTTTTTTTTATTGAAATCTGTTTTCATCGGGATTGTACTTAACGGCATTCGATGAAAATCTGTCCAGCTGTTTAAATTGTGAGCCCTTTACCCAATTAGTGTGAGAATTCCATCGAAATAAAATTTAATATTTATTACACTTTCATACTTTATTTCTCTGTCATGTAGATTTTAGTGTGAAAAGGAGCATTGTTACCAAATATCGTACGAAGACAAAATAGAACGATCTGAGAAAAACGTGGAACATGTTATTATAAGTCAGTCTGTTTGTGAGTCTATCTGCGGTTTCGTAGCACCCAAACAGAAGAACTGAATTCAATGTTTTTTTGTGTGATAAGTGATAACAAAATACTTCAATACTTTTTAAACTGTATGAAATGTATATAATTTTGTTTAGTATTAAAAATAATAGTAGAAGTACTAAAGCTTAAAAATCTACAAATAACACTTAAATTAAACATATGAAACCGTCTCGTAAAACAATCCCATTGAAAAGTAAAAAATAATAATTTGAAATAACTAAATTAATTAATCTTTAAATGCGTCGGCGGACCGCTAAATAAACAAAATAGTTAGTTAAAAATCAGTGGAATTTAAACACAACAGAACATGACACCACATGACGTATCAATATAAAATTTTAATAAAAATACAGCCTAATTTAATATTTGGGCTTATCTTCTGGAATGTTACAGCACAATATAAGTAAGTTTTGTTTCAGATACTTTTATTATTTCAAGTTTGCTAATTTCGTCTACCTATTTTGTTTGCTTAGCGGTCCCCCGACGCATTTAAGGGACTTATTATTGTTATTATTATTTTACTTTTTAGGGGATAGTTTTATGTAAAAGTTGTCATTCTGCAGTTTGTCATTGGATGTTACAAAGGTATAAAGGAACTCTGTTGTTGCCGTCGATATTTAGTCAAATAGGTACCGGCACTTTTAATTCTCTCATTCAAATAACGCCCGGTGCAGCTTTCAGATGTTTGATAACAGCCTGGTTAACCTCTGGGAATCGAGAAAAAACTTGATCATGTGACCGAGTCATATAGCAGGTCATTTTTTGTTAAGCGCCTCAAGCCAGCTGTAAACTACAGGCCATCCAGGATGTCGGGCTATAGCCGCGGACCACATTCACTTCTCGCCCGACCTTGGGGTTTGGCCGCGAGTTGGCCAATAACCAGCTGCTTCTGGTGGGGCGCCCCCGATACTTGGACACGCCTCCCGCGGCGTGCACCTCCGTGTCTTTGCTGCACCGGCTCTGTAGTTGTATGTTAACTAGGCCTTACTCATGTTTGCCGCTAGATCGTAGATATAGGCCGTTCACGTTTGAAGACCCCATTATTAGAGATGACGGTATATCGCGAAAATGTTTTGGGCCAACGTACCATTGAAAACGCTGTAGTTTCTTGCAACATATACAATAAGCTGATGAACGTCTGTCACAACGTAGCTGTCTTCACACCAAATACAGGCATCGAATATTACAATAGCGGGATTCTTATTGGCTCAGTCAAATAGGGCAACAGCTCCACGTAGGTAGGTCTACAAGAGAAAACCATTAATAATCTAATACGCTGAACGTGTTTCGAAATCCAGCAAAGAGTCAAGTTCTCCCGCGATAAACCATAATCTCTACAACCATTGTCGACGACAACGACGACGACGACGATGACGACGATGACGATGATGATGTCATGAGTGGAACACGGATCTATGATAGTGTAGGAGTTCAAAACCTAAAGGCAAACCACTATTTGAGAGACTCGATGGAGTCAAGGTCGTCTTCCTAAAACCTCGTTTCGGGCTGGATTGTGCCACATCTGGATACTCGGTAATATTGTAGGCAGTTTAAAAGAGATTTTTAGCTGTGTAGTAACCAAGTGGTATTTCATTATTTTTTAAACTCTTTGAACGATACAGCACAGGGCTACGGTGTCAATTGGAGTGTACCACCAAAAAAAAATTACAGGTCGTGGTACACAAATTCACGCTTAAACTTTATTTGATTTTTCAAGAATATGAAAGTCAGCATATAAAAACAAACAAGAGCAATCTTATAAAACAGGCAATCCCTTGCGCCGGAGTTAAAATGTACAACATTAAAGATTCATAAATAGAAAGTTCATTAGCAGCAACTCCTTAGATTGGCAAATTGTACGGTCACAAGGCTGGCAAAAAATGCTTTCTGGGAATACTCATATTTATTTTTCTGTATCGATTTCATGCCAATTTCAACAAACGTCATTAGCAGTAACTTATGTGGAGGTCACCAGTGGCGTCGCGTGAAGTGTTCCAAGGAGTGCGGTGCCCAGCAGTGACTATACACAACACTGAGTTGTCTGAGGAACCATTTGACTTGTATGGTCAGGAACACTCCACAGCCAGTAGCGTACAAGAGACAAAGTACGAATTATCCTGTAATATATACGTAGAGGCACGAGAATTTCGCGTATTAATCTGGCAACAGCCTAGACTTCTCAGTCCTATACACACACTGGTCAAAGTCGAATATCCATTGGCTTCTAAACGTACAAGTGGGTGGCAATTTTTAGCCCCACGTCTTATTTTATTATTTGCTACTACTGGTTTGCAATCTCCGAAGATGTTTCAAAAAAGCTGTCTTCTAATCACAGAAGATACAGTTATGTATAGGTTCTTGGCATCCAACCTGACCTTGAATCAATAGGCGAAATACTCGTGCCTTTATACATACACCTTGGTCTCTGCAACAACACAGCTGCTCAAAGCGTATAGTCGCTGCTAATACCGCACGCCTTGGAACACAGCCACGCTACGCCACTGGAGGCCACGGCGGACGAGTGGTACGACAACCCGTCTCCCACCACCAAGGTGATCAGGATTCGATCCCCGGCGGAGTAGGACCCTGGACTTCCTCGCGTGGGAATCGTGCCGGACGATGACGCTGTTCCGCGGGTTTTCTCGGCGATCTCCTGCTTCCCCGGCCCTTATCATTCCATTGCAGGGCCTCACCTACCGTCATCCTCCTGGGCATGTAGATGCCTATGGGCGCCCAGTTGTCTGCATCCGGTATTACGTTCTCTTTTAAGAGAAGCTCTGGCGTAATTAATGCTGGAGGCCATTAAAGAAAAACCAATATGAACGACACTGATTCACGTGTAAATAACAATACCGCACCAATTTTTTATGCGAGGAGTATTAAACTGGCGTGCTGTGAATTATAAGTATAGCTTTTTCTTTCCTGTGGGACTCCTAGCAGCGACAATATAATTTTGTGTGTGCAAAGTTAGGTGCTAAGTCAAACTAAGGTTGTGTTTTTTGTTTTACGAATCAAGTTCGTATATTTTCCTACGGCAGTATGAAGAAAACTTTTATAGTTATTTTGAGGCGACCCAGAAACAAATGCTGAAATACATAGTCATGTAGAGTTTAGCCTGCAAGTCTTTGAACCTGCGAAAGTTTCCTGTCCGTAGCTAATATGTTAAAATTGATAAGTCACTGAAAGTCAGTTAATCCGCCTCTAACAAGATATTATGTCTAATATTTCTTTAGAATAGTATAAAGGAACGGAAACCACAGTTAATTCCTTGGAATTCAACCGCTCGTTATTCCTCTAGCCTAGAGACGTCTCCAATAACACATTAAATCAAAATCATAACAACATAACTTATTAAAAACTAAATGAAGAGCTACGTTGGATTTTTTCAAGGATCCCGTCTAAATTTCATACAAAAATGTTGAAAATTAAGCCATGGTTTCCGCATCGCCGCTTTGAACTTCTACTACTAACGGTAAACATCAGACCGAAACAGCAAGTTATTGTCAAAGAGAAGAAAAAAATGCTGTCAGCGGAACTCACGACTTTCGTCAACGCTTGACTGCACAGCATTGGCAAAGAAGCCATCTTGGATTTATTCGTTATTAGTTAAAAAGTAGCTGTGTCCAGCATGCGTTGCCATGCCCTTTATCAAAAAACTTTGGGTGTCCCGTTCAGCCCTTGTACACCGTTTAGCCCCCCCCCCCCCACCAAGTATTATTTTTGCAGGAACCTTCGCGGGCGCTCGCACAACTCACAAAAGGTTTTTTTTTTTTTTTTTTTTTTTTTCACAAAATTTTTGGGTATCCT
>PNEQ01001201.1:0-37232 GCA_003012365.1 Medauroidea extradentata
GAAGGCATTGAATATGTACTCATGCAACATTTCTCGGATTCTAGACTAGTATAATGTTGTTGCAGTATGTTATGAAACACTGAATGGTTGTTGATGTAATGTCCACAATACTACTACCATCAACATTCGGAAACATGACTTCTTTCACAATGTACATGATTTTTAGCATAATGTTGATGAACACTGTTATAGGATTAACTCAATTTCCTGTCAAAGGCAGTACGGTTGAACATCTGAGGCATTAAAAAAGTATAACTGGGATCAAAAGTAAATTATTTTTTTGTGTTAAAATACCTTGTGTATTTCGCCTTCCCTTTCCACAAATTCTCCTCCTACGATAATTTTTGGTTTACAAAATCACAAATAACGCTCATTTGCCTACAATTATTTTCAAATGTAGGCCTATACATAAAAATTTACAATTAATATTTTTACCACCTGATATTACTACACAATAAGGCCAGTTACTGTGTGACTTATTTTATTACAAATTGCCATCTTCAAATTGCATTAGTTACCACTTAGACACTGTCCTCGAACTTTTTAACTTCATTTGAGTGAACCTATTGCCTGCTAATTTAACTTTCTTATCCATACGACCCCACCCCCATCTCTCTCCTTCACTATCACACATACATACACTCACACAATCCATACTCTCTCCAGTTCTCCTGTCGCTGCACAATACTCGCGTGTCTGCACTGTCATCTCCGTTTCCTCCGCAGTTGATGTAGCTGAAATAGCTTACTCGATTTTTTTTAGCACAAGTTACGCACCAGACAACTACAATATACTCGGCCGCCATTATCTCTATTTATGGCCGGAACATCTTATCCAGGCAGTTTTTAGCTCTCCCAGGTAGGTGGAGACGCGAGCCATTCCGTATATGCCAGGTGATGGAACCAACTACAATAATCTTCCTGGCGACCCCCGCCCAAGTGCGGCTAGGAGTATTATGAAGATGTGTACAGCATGGCGGTGCTTGATGTAGCTCGGGAACCATAACTGGAAAGGGGAAATGAGTGCCCGTTCGTGTACCGCTGGCACTGGTGCATCAAATTGCGTGGCCTTCGAAACACCGGCTGTCCTTTCCTGTTACAGTGTCCCAGATTTAGACATTGCAAGTCCCCCATTGAAAACCATACCGTATGTGTGAGGCATGGCAAAAAATCTGAAACACCACATCGTTCTGCTTTTTCATACTCTTGAAAGGACATTCTCTATCACTTCTGAAGCTTTAAAAGATTCGTCCCATATTGAATATATTGAATTATGGACTGCTAAATAGAGACACGATACTTCTTTCTTGTTGAATCGATGGCCCTGTCCATCCACTCCATTTGAGTCTTAAGGTGGGCTAATTTTGTTGGTTTCTCCTGATTTCCTATCCAATCCATTTAGACTATATATCTTCAGAAGAAACCTCGTCTGCTCTCAATCTCCTGACTGTTAAAGAAACTAGAGTCTTCTCCCCCTTCTGGCATTTGCAATTGTATAATCTCCAATAATGAGCATCTGACTCTTGCTTCTCTGAGAATATCTGCCAGGGATGTAGAGTTATTACCTCAGCAGACGCAGACTTACTTCTCTCGAAATCATTCTTTACTCGTTTCCCCTGAAGCCCTGACGACTCACTTTCGACTCTGTGCCCATTCTCCCGTAACTGCATGTAATCTTGCTGTTGCTCTCATGTGCACATTCTGTTCATTCGCCCAGCATTCTAGTTATGTTTCCGATTTTAGATGACTACATTTTTCCTCGTTAGGCGAAGCATTTGGCACTCAGGCGCCTATGCTCACTACCCGCAGTATTATAATGCATGCTTCTTGTGTGTTGAGGTCAGTGCTCCTTGAACCCTCAAGTGATTATTAATAATGAGGTCTGCAAATCCTCCAAGATTAAGTTAATGTTGTATCCACGGACAGCTTGGCTCACCAAATTGTCACAGCCTGGCGAAATGCAGCTCCAATGTCCAAGCAAGGGCATTCTGCTTGCTGTATGATGCGACCAAGCGCACTGATTGCCGTTCCATCACATCAGCGACGACAGCAATGAAGAATCTTTCTGCATTGCTGCAATTAAGGAAGCTGCGTCTGAAAGCATCCAACATTAGCGTAGAGAGTCTGTGTTGGTATTTAGAACAAATACAAACATCAACACCACATTCTCCCAAGTTTTGCACGCACTTATAATTCAGACCTGTGTGACTGCAAACCGAGATGTAGACAAAGTTTGTACACCCGCGTGCGCCAGCGAAAGTTTATGAGAGAAACCTTGTTAAGGGGTATTGATCCATACCACCTTGGATTTATCGGTTTCTTCTCGATAACTTCTGTTCCAGTCTATGTATCAAAATTTTTGTCACGACAAGGCATAGATACAAACTTAATCGATTTTCTGTAATTGCTAGAACCATAATTTATTCATTATTTTGCTACGGGAAACAGCTGAAAAGGAAAAATTGCTTTATTTACGGGAGCGACTACAGAGGCCACAAAATTAACAGAAACAATGCCATATGGATTCCAAAAAGTGAATTAAACAATAAACTATGCCTTGTCAGCGTGAAAAACTAAAACAATGTGTCTATTCCCTGATTTATAAGAAAACTCGTAAAACCGATCTGACAGGGATCAATCCCCCTTAATGAAAGGGGGAGGGGGCAAATCGGGGCAGTGGACAACGGAGTAGCGTTTCTATACCATTCATCCGATTGTGATGAAAGTTTTGTGGTTGTGCATGCGCCCACAAATATTTCTGGCAAAAATCTATATTTGGGGAGGTGTGAAAAAAAAGGGGGGGGGCAAAACATAGCAAGTACTAAAAATTATGTAAGGTAATTCGTAAAAATGTGTATTTCCATTATCTAAAAAACTAAGTAAAAAATAAATTATTAACTGCTATTTTTCCTTGCTCAAGAAGTATCGAGAAAGGAAATTCAGAGACACAATCATACTTAATTTTTGGCATTTCTCAAGAAAGTATCGAGGAAGCGAATTCAGCGACAGCAGCGGTGGAGAAGACAGAAACAATGCAGACACACGAGTATTGTGCAGCAGCAGGAGAGCTGGAGAAACAGTAGATTGTGTGGGTGTGAGTGAGAAAGAGAAAGAGAGAGAATGAGTGTGATTGAGTCGTATGGACAAGGAAGTTTAAACTAGCAGGAAGACGTTCACTCAAATTAAATGAAAAAGTTCGAGGATACAGTCTGAGTGGCGAGTGACTAATGCAATTTTAAGACAGCAATCTGTAAGAAAATAAGTCACAGTAACTGGCTGTGTAGTAATATTAGGAGGTAAAAATATTAATTGTAAATGTTTATGTGTAAGCCTACATTTGAAAATAATTGTAGGTACATAAGTATTACTTGTAATTTGGTAAATTATTTGGCTAATATTTGCAACAAATGAAGAAATATTGTTTAGTTTCTTATCAAGCCCTCTCTCCCGATCAAACTCTGCTGCCTCCAAGACCATATCTTCAAATCAATATTTTGAAGACTGCATTGCAAAAAAGCAACTCAAAACAGTTAAATTATTCTTTTTTTCGTTTAAATAGGCGAAAGTGTATGCATTTGGATAAAAAAAGAGAGAATTTTAGCTGAGTCAGTTGTCAGTAGCATTAGACGATACCAGTTTACCAGACTAATATCTGATTGCGGTTAACATTTATGAAAGTGTTCTAATGGATAATTTTATTTGGTAGGTTTTATGAGAAAGAGTTTTCCAAACAAAGGATAAAGTTAGTTAACAGGAACACTAATAAAATGAAACCATATACCACTTCACGTAAGCAGCAGCGAAACCTAGAACAACGAACATGTACAGTCATCGACTTAAAATTAGCGCACAAATTGGAAAACATAAAAAAATAGTAATAATAAATAAATTCCATTGAAATAAAAAAATTGTGCTATCCGAGTAGTGACACGTCTTTTTGCGAAACAAAATAATGCCACACTTAGCACCTCATCCGACCATTTCATACCAGGATGCGTACGATAATACTGCTGTGCAAGGAATCATGCAATCATTACATTTTACCTTGCAATATATCTTCCGATAAATGACACTAATCATGTTCTAAATCACAATTACTTTTAAAATGAAGGATCAGTCTTCATATTCGTACCTTCTTATGTAATTTGGGCGATAAAAGAGTAGAGACAGGGCATAAAAACTATTGAGAAATCCGAGCTGTGTGAATCCACTTTATTGTTGTGAACTGGCTTTTGGACACTCAGTTGGTAAAAGTAGGAAATGGAGCCGTAGTTTATCGTCATTATTCAATGTATTAAACGGAAGAGAATAGCGTCTGTAAGAAATCTAAGAGTATATTGTTATGTATTTTTCTTGCGAAAGTAAATACATCTTCCTTTGCAGTCTCTATACTTATAATCTATTTCAAACGATATATAGATCATTTACTTTACGTCAGTCACAATAAATTACTTATTTCAAAATCCGTTTCATGTGGCAGTAGTGCCTTAAATTTTACGGAGCTTTGAGGGCAATTTGTAGATTTCTGTTATGTTCCACGTGCCCGATATTAATGAGTGCGGTGATAATTCAGCCACTCGAATGGTCCAAGGTCTGTCATCGGACTAATATATAGCTGCTGTTATCGTCAGTCTTCTATCTGTTCAACATGTCACGAGTCGCAGTCTTCCTGAGTCTTCTGGCCCTTGGCCTAGGTAAGTGAATCCTCTTGTTGGCGAAGCTATAGTACATCCAGACTCTTTGGAGGCACTAGTGGCTCCTTATGACACTTCATTTGATCAAAGAGTAAGGTACAGAATATGTTTCCGTTGCTTTAATTTAGCGATTGTTTGCATCACCTTGAATAACAATGAGATCAAATTGTGCATATGATTATCTGCAGTACTACGTTGTGAAGTAAGTCGTAATTCAAAACTGAAATTGTTGGTTGTTAGATATGTTAAGGAGTTTGATTAAGTATTTTTATTAGCCGAAATTAAAAGCCATCAAATGACTAAAAGTCTGCCGTAAAGTTTTGATGGTGCAACTACACTTTATACAGTAAGTTAAAGCCAGAGAGAGAGAGAGAGAGAGAGAGAGAGAGAGAGAGAGAGAGCATGCATGAGCATACAGCTTAAATATATTATTACCACCGTTCGTTATGTACAAGTATTTCGTTTCTTATTTGCAAATTTAATTTTCATGTTTGTTTTTAATCGTATTTATGATTAACCTACGGATGACGAGAGGAATGCTGAGTAGTAGTCAATATAGCGTTGAACGTAACAGTGGGATATTGTAGGTACTCGTAAGAACCTCAGTCACCATTCATGCCAGAAAATAATTATATTTAACGTTAATGATGACTTCCGTTACAAATTTATGTTAAGATTTCAAAACTGTTAATGTAACTACTCTATTTACCTCCAGTCATTCTCGATGGACGAGGTATAGAGAGTTATAGTTTCACAAATACAGTATCATATAGTGAACAGAGAGCTAGTGACATGCTGTGATTCTTTGCTCGTACCAGATGGATGACTTGAATGTTTTGTAGTGTGAGAGTTGCATCGTAGTCACTCTCTCACATCCATTATAAACTAAAACATCTATAAAATGCAAACTATCTGGCATATTTCCAATGCCCCCATGTAGTACACACTCTTCAAATAAAGTTTTGAACCACCTGATAATTGAATACACATCGTAATCACAGATTCTGTTTTGTGTTTTATGCACGACTATCTTATTGTGTTAGTCTAACCAACGACCATTCTTTACTATTCAGTGCATTTCAATCCCGTACTATTTATTTTATAGGGTTGAATAATTCTTTCAGCACATAGAAGTTCGTTATAAGGTACCATTTAACACTGGTTACATCATAGACAGTCATTCATTATGCTTTCGTGACGACAGCAATTAGCACCGCTCTTTCAGAATACAATAGACTAATTACTTGTAGCCAGTATCTACACGATATGATGATACTGTATTTGCACACTTTAGATAAGATAGCTTCAAACCAATGCCACAGGTATAATAGAATTAGGAAATTTATGATAACTTTCTTCCCTGCGTAATTTCCTGAATCGTCTTCCAATATTCTCCTACAATGAGAAATGCTGCGTTACCGACAAATCTAAAACCTTTTATGTCGCAGGTCAACCTAAATTAATACGTCTATTAATAAACAACTGGCAGGGTTGGTGTAACGTTCAGCCTCTAAGAAAATACTTTTTTACTATCATTATTTATAACTTTTTTTTCGCGGTAGATTATTATTTTTCAGTTTTGCATACTTTTAAGCATTATCATTCTTATTCGTTTGTTATTATTATGAGAGGGGTTAGATATCTCCAAAAATATTGTAATTGAGTACGGAATTTTTACGTAATTTTGTTTCAATGCAAAAGTTTTCTCCTTCGAGGCCGTCGTATCTGTACCCTTAGAAATATCGTTTTACATGTGCAGTCAAGTTCATCAGCACAAAGATAACATAATGAAACAGCTGAATTCGACATAAGCTGTTGAAAGTAAACCTAACTAAACCATGTCTTACTGCTGCTTATTTTCTTTACAGCTCTTCCCCAGAACTCACGATCACTCAAGGAGAGAAAACGTCACCTTGATGGTAGAATAGTTGGAGGAAATGAAACAACTATTCAAAAGTACCCATACGCAGTACGTACAATGCTAGTACAGTTATAAAATTAAGATATTTATAATAACAAGGTTTTGAAAATTGACACTAGAAGTCATTTAATGTATCAACACCTTTTGTAAAGCAAACTTTGAATTTAGGTTTCACGAAGTATGTGCATAATTGACAGAAAAATAGTTTACATTAATTATTTATGCTGTTAAACATCCCGGTTATAAAAATTGTTATGAATTTATTTTCAAATGTTTAGATATTGTGCATTGACATTTATAAGTCTGGAATTATTTTCAATTATTTCCTTTCAATAATTAACATTGAAAAATTTTTATTGGGTATTTTCGTGATTGAAATCGCTAATGACAGAGTTAACTGCCTTTTTTATTCACAACCATTGAGTCACTGATTATAATAACTAATTATATATATATATAATCATGTAACCTTTATTAAAATACTTTAATATTGTGTAATTTACAGAAAGCGCAATGTCAACTAAAATTTTTATCGTGTAGCAACATATTTTAATGCAATGTAATTTACACAAAATACTATGTCAACTATCCTCAACAACCGTTCTTCATGTAAAAGAAAATGTACAGAGTCTTTAGAGTTCTTGCTAAGAATTATTCCGCCACACAAACAAAATAAGGAATAATTATTAAGGAATTAATTTTAAAAGAATAATTTTTATAGACAGCACCGTAAACAAATAATATATTCTTTGTAAAATTTCTTAAGGAATAATGAGAGCAACCTTACAAATTTTTACGATTGGTACTTAAAATTATATGTAATTTACACTTTACCAAGAACACAAATTAATTTTTTTCGGAAATCTCTTTTTATGGTAGTAATCTTCAAGAAATTTCATAAAGAACGCGCTGATTTGAAAAGTTGCTTTTAAAACCGATGCCTTAGTAAGATATTTCCCTTAACATTTGTAACATTTGTTAGCCATCCAAATTCCTTGACTGCTAGCTTGGTACGCAGATCCCTTAATAACTGGGTTAATTCGATGTTAAGATATGTAGGCAAATATCAATTACATAAGTGCAAACATGCATTTGATTTACAGATAATTTTGAGTTAATATGGAATTCTAAGCTATGTTAAAATCTGCATTTTAACTTCGTGTGTACATACATACAAAAAAAAATTACAGACAAGAAAAAAATTAGGTATAATTTTGTCCAACAAATAAATAATCTGTTATGGAGGTGTATATAAAAGAATGTTCTCCTTAGGTTGAAATATTTGGTACGGATAGTTGAGAAATAAACATTATAGATTTGGAAAAAAGTTATGAAACCAATTCACTAAAATGTTTTTATAATGAGATATATAATTTTTGGGTGTATTTATGTGTACAAACATTTAAATTTACTCGTATAGTATGAAATAAACGAATTTTATAATCTTGCATCCAACCGTTTCCTTTTTCTACTTTTTTTTCCTATTCTGTGACGAGGAAAATTTTCGAACTGTGGAGTAGATTAAATAAAAATTGTTTAAATTCATAAAACGAGTAGTAATTTGGTCTATGTTTGGTTGCAGGTGTCTGTCAGAGAATCGTTTGATGCAGAATTTGATAATCACAGATGCGGAGGCTCCATCATCTCCGAAAACTTTGTCATCACGGCTGGCCACTGCTGCGCAGAGTAAGTTATTGGAAGATACAACATGAGCATTCATATTTTAATAAAGGCTTATGAAGGGAAATATCTAACGTTCTGTGAAAGTACATCTACAATCCCATTACTTTACCCCCCCCCCCCCGGCCACTTCCATTGAGATAAATCTATTCAAGTGTGCATCATGAATACTCAGTTTGCCAACTGATTGTTATGTTGTCCTAAAGTATGTCGCATTTAGTTTATGAACAAATATTCTATATTTTAAATTCAATTTCTGTAAATGGTAATTGAGGAAATTAATTTTTTTAATTGTAATTATCCATTCGAGTATTCGTTACATTTTAAACATTTGAATATTAATTTTCATTTAATTTCTTAGTGTTGACTGAAGCAGAGCTAAGCTGTCGAGCCGATATTTAGGAGTTTGTTAGTTATCTGAACGGACGTGAACAGTAGTTACTTTAATTTCTCAGGCCAGTGACTTTCCGCGCAGTCCCTTTCAACTTAACATCACACCTTAAGAATTCGGTGATACATAAAAAGAAATAGGTAGACCTACATACTTCTTTACATGCTTCTGTGTTAGAATACGGACGCACCTTTCACACAGATCGCGAGTGCGATTGTCATTTTCGTCTTTAGTGACAATTCCGGTACTCTTTAATTTAGTTTTTGTCTACCACCCTTTCACTCTTATTTTATTTTCCACGCACTTTGCCGTTGAGCGTGACGTCACCGTTATATAATTATTACTCGTTATTCCCTTGCATGTTTGTCAGAGCTAAACATGTCCTATTTTTCCTTTTTTTTCTGTTGCAAAATTTAGCAAATGCTTCAGGATAGAATGCTATGCTTGCTAATAAAGTATTTTTTTTATTTCAGTTGGGTTTCCAGCACGTTGTCTGCCGATTATCTCTTCAGCCTTTTTCGTGGCCAATTGTGGTTGTAGAATTTATTTCGGTTTCCTTTTCCTTAAAGGAAACCATGCAGTCAATAATATTTGCTTCTCTACTACTGTGAACCGAGTGTCATTCACACACAATTCCTAAGGGCAGTGTGTCTCGAAACTGAACGCAGTCACCCCTACCCCCTTCAGCTATTGCGATTCTTTCTCTAAAACACGAAAACCACTCCAAAATTGCTTAAAATATTGATTTTTTTTATTAGGAATACTCTCTTATCCATACATTACATTGTGGAATGTTTTATTAGTTATTCACGTAATTCTTAAGCTGGCTTTATTATGAGCGGTTATAAATTTTGGTTTGAAATAAAATATTGGTTTAACCCAGGTAAATTTTGTAGGTTGACATGAAGTGCTTCAAATATGCGGACGACACAATTACTTCTCCCATACAGGCCTGAAATCATATCGGTGGCAATAAGTGATATTAACAAAGATCTGTCGCGGATGGGAGATTGGTGTAATGAGAACAGTCTTAAGCTAAATCATCTTAAACGCTCGTACATGATTATTGGATCCAAATCAATGCTACAAAAAATTCACAGCATTCAACCAATATTAATTGATGGTTCAGTAGTTCCAACTTGTAATGAGTATATGAATGTAGGTATTGTTTTCACCTCTACTCTGGATTGGTCTAAGAACACTTCTAAGTTAATACGAGCAGCTTATCATAAGCTAAAAAAAATAATAAACATCCTGCCACAAAACTCGAAATTGCAGTTGTGTGATTCCCATATATTGTAATGTATTAACTACTGTACCTGTCTATTCGTTCGCCTTGACAAAAAAAAACCCAACGCCGAATCCAAGAGGTTCATAATTCTTGTATTCGCTTCTGTTACAATCTGAAAATATGAGATCGCATAACTCCCTAATTAAATATATCAAACTGGCTAAACATATGGAGGGTAAATGCTTATTTCACTTTTGGTGTCAACAAAAAATAATCCTCACTGAGAAAGTGCCATCCTATCTGTTCGAAAAGATAAATAAACAAAAACCACAGCATAACAAACTAGGTTCAAAACGAATTCACAAGTTCCACGTCATTAAAATTCAACATTTATAAAATCTTTCAGATACCTCTTTTTGCAGTCTGTGGAATGTTCTGCCGGATTTGAAATACGGTAAAGATGTCATTTTCAGAAAGAAGCCTAAACAATTTCTGCTGATGCAACAAAAATAAACCTCAGTAATTACATCTTGTCAGTGAGACTGATTTCTGGTCAATATGCCTTAAGATTAATAGTATAATTTTTTTGTCAGTTTAGGCTAATTTTGAACTTTCAGAATGTTTTTTTTTTTCGTTTGTTAAAGATAATGTAACATAAACATAAATAACTGTCACCTTATGTAACTAAACTGTTGTAGCTTTTCAATAATTTATACGTTCAAGTTTAATAATATAACACAAATTGCATGTAATTTTTGTTGTTGATCTGTTTGAACACGATCTGTTGTAAACCGGCCAGTGGCTGAACACTTCGTGGTTAAATAAATAAAAAATAAATATGTATTTTTATGTTTCATGAATCAAGCAACCTTAGTAAGTATTAGGTTTATTGATCCGGTTTACTGAGAGCCAAGATGTCAGAACAGTCAAAATAATCTCTACAAGAATATGAAGTCAACTTTTTTTTGTAATTTCAACACAAAAATTGAACTAAATGTTGTCTGTTTTGATTCTAGTGAAGATGCCAGTACTATGGTGGTTCGTGTTGGCAACACCAACATGGACGAGGGAGAGAAACATGAACTCTCCAAAGTCATCCAGCACCCTAATTACTACAAATTAGACGGTGCATCATACAACGACATCTGTCTTCTACAGGTGAATTTACGTAAATAGAGATAATTCAACAATTCTATTTACCTAATATTTAATAGTTTACAGTTACATTTCTGGACACAAATATTAGAGTTTGTTTTACCTCACAAGGTTAGATACTGTAGATTGACAGATACAGCACGGACAGTCTTAACAACTCAGTTAATCTCAGTTTTAGATTGATGCAATCGAAACATTTTACCCATTAGAAATATACAGAATCAATTACATTTTTTTACATTTAGATTAAACTTATGTGCTAGGCTTAAGTAGTGCAATAATTTAAATGTTTGCCCCCGAATGGACTGTTGAAGGTTTATCCTGAGATTTCGTCAGTGTGAGTGTTTGTTGTTTTAGTATGTAAATCGAATAAATGTTTAGGCAAATTAGTTAAACGATATTGCATCAGTTTGTAAAAGACGTTAAAAAATGAACGTGATTGTTATCATAAGAAAAGAGGGTTAAATGAATAAACTGCCAGCAATACTAAAACTTTTAAATTAATTTGGCTAATGATGTAGTCCCCAGTTATACCAAGTATAGAACAATAAACCTCTCTCTTTGACACCATGCCTAGAACCCTGGACGATAACGAGGACTGTGTGTTAAAGCTGTCGAACAAGCCAGGAATTTGGAGAATGATAAAGTTTTTATCATTTATTTTGCGATGGTTAGTAATTTACAATGCTAAGGTATTACAATAAGAGCCCACACCAAACGCATAATAACGTGTGTAATACATGTCGGCGGGCAGAGCGGTGCTTTAATACCTGTTCTGTATCTGTATGTGTCAGTGAAATTAAAGAAACAGCATCAAGTTAATTGTCTAATGTCAGCACATGTAGGTATATGTGCCCGGAAGTTAAACACAATCTTCGCTCTGAAGTTCGTTTGGTTTGTACCGAATTTATGGATCTTAATTTGAAACTCCATGAATTTAATAAGTATAGTCACAATATTTACTCCAATATTTCAAACATTTTCAATACTTTGTCCATTAGAATTTTTGTTACTATTAGGTTAAATAGTTCAGATTATATTTCTCACGATTTTTTATACAAATTTTTCAAAGTCAGAGAAGTTGTATTCAAAAGTATATTCGGATGGGGATTAAGATATATTTTTGGTCTTCCTTCACTGGGATTGAAGAGTAGGACCTAGTCTCAGCTAAGCTACAGCTTAATGTTGACGTTTTATGGAGTAAAAGTATTTAAATATAAATTAAGTTCTTTATTCTGTTAGTATTCTCCTGGGACACGTCATATCTTCCAGTGTATAAAATGCTTTAGTATCAAACGTTAACAAAATTATTATGTGATAATTTTAGGAATACTTTACTTACTTTCTCTAGATACCTACAATTATTTGCTCTCTTCGGAGTAAAACAAGTCTAAAAGAGCCAAATAATCACTTTCATCTACGTGTAAATATGTGTTTATAATAGCTATGTACTTTAAATACATGTTCTAACTAACCTAAATGTACAGTGAAGTAAAGTCATGAAACACTTGTTAGCTATATTTATTATAGATTTTACAATTCTAATGAAGCAATCGAAATACAAGGTGATATTAGACCAAGTCACAAAACGCTAGCATACACAGAGTAGGGGCTCTCCAATTCCCAACTTAATCCACGACTTTGCCAACATAAGATAAAATAAAATGAAGCAATGTTACTATCCAAACAAGTTTATATTATATGGTAATATATACACACATATGTGTGAGTGTGTGGGGATTTTTTTCATAATGGGCAAAAATATCAGGTTATAGCTATGAAAATGAAATTATTGTTCCGTCACAGATTCATAACATGTGTGCGAAATTTGTTTTGGACGTCTGGAAGTGAGTGAACATGAATTGAAAGATTCCAATAAATGCATACATACAGGAGAAGCTAATGAAAGTGTGTTAATAATATATGCTGCTTGTAAATTGAGATGTTTACAATTTATTTTATTTTTTTCAAAACAATATAAGCACTATTGAGGTGATAAATAATGGTTTAGAATTGTCTAAGCTATAGAGTTTGATATATTTAAATTGACGTTGACCATAGTACGAAATTTTCTGAAAATCGTCAACACTCACCTCTTTGGCAAAGTCAACAGACAGACACCTTCATATAGGACAACATGGCCAATTTCACGGTACGAATTTTCGATAGAATGTGGATGTATAATATTAATTTTGTAATGTAAGGTTTGGTTTGATGTATGTCGTCATTATTAGCCGAAACCATATGGGTGTCAAAAAACACTGATTACGTTTTTAAAACATTTTCACACCTTCTCATAATAGTTACTAATTCGATTCTATTTTCATAATACAGAGACGCAGCCAGGTTTTTTTCGTGTGTGTGTGTGTGTGTGTTTGTGGGAAAAGGGGGGGGGGGAAGATTTACAAGACAGATTAGTTAAAGTATGATTTATAATCTTAAAACACTGTACCGGTATGTATAACACTATTAAACACACAAATATTTTCCAGTGAACTATAAGTAATTTTATGAAGTAGTAAATACAAATAATCAAAACAGTTAATCTACCTTTCCACCATAGCATTATTATATTTTATCTTGATACAATTTTTCCCGTAAAATTCTTAGGGGAGGGGGTTTGAACACCCAACCCCACACTTTCCTCGCTGCGCCACTGTATAATATACGCAAAATTTAACATAGTTCACACTAGATATTACGTAGGCATACTTCGATTTTAAGCGCAGTAGTTTCCTACTCTGGTCTCATAACTTGAGACGCAAGTGTTTTGGTAAAAATGTTGGAAACTCTACGTAATGCATTTTCAGAAACATAGTCTAGATGAGGAATAGCCCGTAAGAAAAAAAAATAGTAAACCGTAAATTACAATGTTGATTTTTCCAGGTGTCGAAGCCATTTGTGTACAGTGACAGCATCAAGGCTGTCGTGCTGCCAGAAGCTAACTCTGAGGTCTCCGATGGGACTCTGGCAGTTACAGTTGGCTGGGGATCAACATACGTAAGCACATCTTTTTTCAGTGCCACACGAGTTGCATGATTTATGTTCATAATTTTGTCATAATTTAGTTCTAGAATTTAATACGTCTATGTAATTGTTTGAATAAATGATGGTGTTACTGCAATAACATTTCTCTGCTGTTATGTGTCATTCTGGAACATTTTGTTCATTCAAAGATGATATTTGTTAGTGTTACAAGTAATAATAATTTTTCACAGTTAAGAGAAAACAATGAATTCTTATGTACGTCAATTGCGTGTTTAAATCTATTCAGACAGGAAATACTTATTATTGGACATTTGCACCGTCTCTCAACCGTGAAAGAAAATTCATCACAAAACGAACATATTGCAATTAGTTTCAGGGCTAGCCTACATAGCGCTTGTTTTGTTTGAACATATAATAAATTCTTATCAAATTCACTAGTTATAAAATATTTAATTGCAGGTCAGAAAGGATTACATAATAACTAACATAAAAAGGTTCGAATCCAAATTATTTAAGTAATTGTGATTTTTTGGCAAAACAATTTCTGCAGGAAAATCTATAAAATCATTTAATAAAGCAGTGTTATACATACGTGTGAAGAATCATGTGAAAAGGGACGTTATATTATGATCAGTTCAGGTTTTAACCCCTCCCCCCCCCAATCACTTCTCACATACGTATTTCATGATGGCGTCTTCTACACAGGTTGTCATATTCTTACGGAAAATTTAAATTGAAAACAGTAAGACCGAACGGACAGGTGAAACCGAGTCTGTGCAATTTCCAAGCAGAATGGTCGTGGTTTGTTTTGCAGTACGATGGCGACGCCGTGGAAACCCTAAGGGAGGTGTCCGTGCCCATCGTGTCGCACAGCCTCTGTGTCAGTGAGTACGGGAAGAATAAAGACGGACTCTACTATGTCAACGACACAATGATCTGCGCTGGCTACGAGCAAGGAGGGAAGGACACATGCCAGGTAAGTGAGCTACCTGCATTTACAGTACACTGAGAAAAAAAAGTTTAATAAACCAAATTCATATTCCCGCTACTTAACACAACAGTGTGATAAAAAGTAATACATTGCACTGAGGAAAATTGTACAAGGTTCCCAACCCGACACACGAAATCCTCATGTTGCTTCCTGTCTAATTGAATGTAGATTCTTTATTGAAGTCCATGATACACTGAAAATATTTATACATATTAACCTGCAATACAATTATAAGTCTTATTTTATTGCTGCGGGCGTGAACATGATTACGAATAACGTCATACGTTACAACTACAACATGACAATTACCTTTACGGTTAAAAAAACCGAGAATTATGAGGCAGGAAACGTGTGGTTTAAAATGCATGTTACGTGCGTCATGATTCATGAACCATTGAACTACTTTGGTTTCCGTAACAAACAACTGTCAACCGCATCGACGGTTGCAGGCGCTAGAGTGTCATCCTAACACAAACTAGCGTGTATTATATTTTTGCTCTGAAGTGTGAATTGTTTACGGTAATAAAAGTTTCCGACCATTCATTCGTAATCTTAAAATACTTACGGCAGAGTCCCATTCTATCTGTACAGTTTCAACCCTAAAGTTTGGAGGCTCTCTGTCAAAACAAATCAAAGAATAGTTCACAAGATAACCTAAAACAGATAAAAAAGACAATAGGAAAGTGTGTCAAATTACCTACATATGAAAATACTAAATAACAGTTAGCTAATGTGACCTAAGAACCATGTAATGGGTTAGTATTATCAACTGAACCATTTCTTTTTTGACGTACGCCCATCGAGCGAATGTTTTCGAGTTGCAGGAATACGTACAATATAAAGTAAAGAAGCAAAAAAAAGTAACTTAAGAAATGAACAGCTTCTTTCGTTAAAATTTTGTCAGTTTTACGAAATTATTGAACGTCATCTTATACTAAATTTAATATCACGCGATATTCTTCTGGGTTTGTTCAACATTCGTTGCTTTTACATGTGCCAGTTTAGAACTGATATCAACAGATCTTAACTAAATGGATGAATATAACAGATATATAGCCATCAATAAATCAGGCGAAATTACATTTTAAATATGAATTGATATAATGCAGTACAAACGCTGTTGCAACACACACACATTTGTTCTTCTTTCTGGGTGTTAAAATATATATTATAAATGCATGAGAACAAAAATCAGTAACTATATCTGAAATATAATTAGGCGTGGAAAGGAATAAAAAAGTTCTTACAGTTACGTACTGTTGCTGTATTTCACTGTACTGTTGGTTTGTGGCTGCTTACGGTTGTATGCGTTAACTAAGAATACCTACTTCTGTAATTATAATAGTTGGACAAATATAATTCCATGAACAATTTATGTAAAGGAATAATACTCTCCGAAGTGTTACAGCACTAACTACAAAGAATATTGACAGTAATTGTATTGTACAGGGTGACTCAGGAGGACCTCTGGCTGTCAGCGGGACTCAGGTGGGCATAGTATCATTTGGAGTCAAATGTGCTGAGCCCAAGTACCCAGGAGTCTACACTAAGGTTGCCTACTTCCGTGACTGGATCAAGTCCGAGACTGGTGTCTAGGAAGAACACGAGAAGTTGTAACCATGATGTGCTCTTGATAATTAAATAAATAAGTAAATGTGAAATATAACATGCATTACAATATGTACGTCCCATAAAACGGGGTAACTTGAAACACATGGGGTAACTTGGAACACTTTTTGTTATTTTCCACGTGACTGAGGATAAAGTAAAATTTAATGTATTTTCATGCATACGTTCATTGTTTGTAATTTTTTTCCAAGTTATTTTTTTTTTTTACTCAGGGCTGCCACATGCTGGAAATTTTTATTTTAAGTATTCCACGTTACCCCACGTGTTTCAATTTACCCTGTTTTACGGTATGTAATGTTCCCCAAATTAATGCCTTGTGGGATGTTGTTTCATTTAATGTTTGTTACTTTAAATTGTCTTAATACGATGTCCCTTATCTTATACTACTACCGTCAGCTTTCGGTAACGCAACTTCTTTCACAATAAATGTGCTTTTTATTAGTATGTTCATCAGAACAGTCAAATGATTAAGTAAATGTCCTACACATAGATCCATAACTGAACACGTGAGGAATTAAATAAAATACTCAGATATGAAGAGGGACGGACATATTTGTTGCTCTGAATTATTACTGTTAGAATTGTAATTGTAATCGCTGCTTCTCCCGACACTTTTTAAATGATCATCTGAGTAAACTCGAGACATACATTTCTGATATGAATCATGATGTGAATTATTTTTCCGTGTTTGTGTATTTAATTAAATTTTGTTTAATGTTAAGGATCCATTGAAATACGCCATTTATGCAAGTAATAAAAACTTGCCGTTGAAATCATACAAAGTTTTGACTTGGCGCTTCTCAATGGATAATCCATACTTTCTTAAAAACTTCAACTAAAATAATAATATCCCAGATAATAATAAAACAACCAATTTTCAATTAACATTCTTTCAAAAAAACGTTATGCACACACGGAAAAAACCAAGAAGCTGCAACTCATGTTTATAACAACCCAAAATTTAAAATCGTTCAAAACAGTATTATAATCGACTAATCTTTTGTTGGTGTGTTACAAAGTTATATTATTTTGCTACCGGGTTTAATGTAGGCGTTTGCAAAACCGTTGAATCAAATATAATACAAAACGTTTCTTTGTGGTCGTTTCACAAATTTAATACGCAGCAGCATCCAATATTATTTTCTTAATGCTAAGTCATGATTAGAGATGATATATCGCAGAAATGTTTTATACCAACAAACCTTTGATAAAACTGTAGATTATTGCAACATGTATGATTGGATGAAATGCGTCTGTAACAACGTAGCTGCCTGCAGACCAATAACAGGCATCAAATATTACAATAGCGGGATTCTTATACGTTCAGTCAAATAGGGTAATAGCTCCACGTGCAAGCGAAAGCCATTAATCTTCCGGTAAGCTGATCGTTCGTTAAAACCTAGCAAATAAAATATCATCGCTAGTTACGATTCTGAAACTACGATTAAAATTATCTATGAGCTTAACCTAAGTTACAGATTCTTCTATTTACTATTATTGTGTATTTTCTTACACGAAGACATTTCCCTCTAGTCTTTTATGTTTTGAGCTCACTCTGTAAATTAACTGACAAACTTGGTAGTCCAATGGCACCTGGACCCAGCTGTAACGAAACGGAATCACTTGCTCACTTTTTTTTGTGAATGTTTCCTCAGCCTATTGGGTACATTAATACCCCGAGAATCTTTTCAGGCACACGTAAAAGAAAGAGAGTAGATAATGCCATCTCTCTCGCGTACCTTTCTCCTTACCTTCATTTCCTCACCTTGCCCTAAAATTTTGTCTGTTCAACGAACAAGATTACATTTCTAAGAGCAGGTGATTGTCATTCGAGAAATAAATTGTTAACATTTTATTTTAATGAAACAGTGAGCTTTCCGAATGAACTAATAATGGCGGGACAGTATTGGCAGCAAACAACACTCTGGAAACCAAACTGTAATGGACAATTTAACTTCAGCAAACAATCTCAGAGTAACTGTCAGATAAGATAACTCGTTCGTGAAATATATTATATTTGCGTTGTTGCGTGGGAACGCGATTCGCGAGACGTTCCCGACTGCCCTTTGGGGAAATCCAGATGAAGTCATCATCAGAAGTATATAAATAGCGTATGAATAGATTACCAGGGGGCAATTCAAATTTTACAGACTTCTGTTCTGAAAGCCTGTAATATTGTCAGTCGAACTACGAAGGATGACAGACATGAATCCCTACAATGGGGGAGGTGTAGGAAATCGTGCAGAAAGGGGTAGCTAGTAAATTATATCCTTATAGCTGTTTGTTCAACATTACGTAGACGCCGCAAGTACTTCATTTCTGAAGTTTCAGATATCCCATTTATTACACCTCAATTTTTTGTCATTTGACTGAAGTCACTTAAAATATGCTAGTTCGTAAAATTATAACGGGGATCAAAGAGCAATGTACAGAGAACATAAAAATATAATTTTACAGCATTCTATATCCTGCACAATAATTCCCACGTGTTAGTTACAGCCCAATCAATAAAGTCAAAATTTTTATACAATTTTATTTTACGTATGGAGTTCAAATAGTTCGTATCGAGGAACTAGCTGTATTTATTTTGTTTAGATGTCCTTACACATATAAGTTAAATTAATTTGACACTGTGCTTCCTTGCTCTAAAAGGTCGTCTCTTATTATTAATTAGTGTCTCCATCAAAATATGCATAATTTTCACACTGTAAAATGCAAAGCAGTATGAATGTATTTTGTGAACAGGTTAACAATTTCCAAGTTAATTGTTACAAGTGACTGTACATTAGCACTGGCAACGTAAAACTTTGCCAGCCATTGGTCACGTATTACTGAACGTTAACTTTTGTTTTTTTTACTTATTCTGTGTAGTAACCGCTAATGCGAATATGATTATTCCACTGATATACTTGTTTCACGCATGGTATTGACATATTGGAGACAACATATATACTCTGACTAGAATATTGCTACTCCGACTTCACATTTGTTATTTGCAATATATTGCCGCTAACATTTGTGCAGATTGTCTTCATTAAGCATCCTCACAAAATAAAATCCATTATTCAGTGCATGATTTAGCAGCGTTCACAGATATGCATTTGGGAATTCAAACCTTCATGTCAATAGGCCGGTGGCGTCTGTCCCTGGATTTTCGCATGTAGTAATCGAGCCGGTCGATGCCGTTGGCCGTTGGGTTTTCTCGGGATCTCCCGTTTTTACCGCCTCCTCATTACGGCACTGCTCTAAAATCTCCTCAAGTCACCCCTTACAAGCACTAAATACTTAGATGTTAAGCACTGACCAGAATCTCGCACACATTCTTGTCGATACAGAGATATAAATTCCTTTATTAACCTTTTCGGTTTCAACAACAACGCAAACTCAGATAGAGAACTACTAAATGAAAATGAATGCTAAGGGTTCCACGAGGCTTCGAATAAGCAATCGCGTAAGGAACATGTATGTTAAATGCAATGGTTTCAATAACAAATAACTATTTTCGACATCGATGGCTGCGTTAGCGCTTACGTGCAATCTAGTACAAACTCGCCTCTGATGCTCTGAGGTGTCAGTTATTGTAAATGAAACAGACTCCGATCATTCGTTTGCCGTGTTAAAATACGTTAATGTGCTCAACGGGCTTTCTTGTTTTTTGACCCTAAATGTTAGAGAAACAGTCTAAACAACGTCAATGAAACGGTGGCCAAGTTGTACCACTAACTTTTATTCTCTTGTAAGTTGCCAGAGTGTCAAGAGATCGACTTGGCAATGTAGTAACTAGAAACATACTATTGTTATATCCAAAACTGAGATGATGTTGGCATGTATGTAGTTGTTATCTCGTTTATTTGATATTATTTACAAAGTTCTCACGGGAAATTATAACGTTCACAAAGGAGCAATTAATAATGAATTATCATGTACGTCCACAGAAACTTAGAAACACATGAGAAATTTATATGTGTAGCATGTTACGTTATTTCTGTATAGTATTGAACATTTACGCTGAAATTATTGCAACATAAATACTGCGTATACTATAATTAAAATTAAAATTATAGTCAAAATTAGTTAAGAAATTGTAAAAACTAAGAGTCTGAATGCAACATGTGCTGATACAAGTAAAACTAGGAAAACCATCCATTGCATAAAGCATAGGCGTAATCGTGTAGTTGCCTTATGGTGCAATTTTCGTTGTCACATGCTGTTACTATCGTTGTGAGTGTGACTTAAATCACGTTCCCGATTAATATAATTATAAATTAAGAATATGGGAAACAAATTTGGCAGTAATTCTGGGTACACACTATACGCACGTGAAATAACTAGTTTATCACTGTGCATGAATTTGCTTGGTTAGAGACGCATTTTTTTTTTTTTTTTTTTCAAAGTATGAGATCAACTATATGGTTAATTTTTTGCTCTTTAACCCAGTCCACACACACAATTATGGTTTCATGCTATAATACCTCAAATTAATATGACTTTGCACGAGAATTATATTTGTATTAGTTTAAACGTGTCACATAATGACCCCCCCCCCCCCCCATTGTCCCCAAGATTTTCAAATCGCTTCACGTTTAAGTATTATTCAGGCCTGTTGGTTAGCCAAATAATTAATTCTTTGGCTAGCGATAATTGACGATCATACAACGCATTTCCGACCTTATCAGAGATAATATTTAGTCCACCACAATAAACAATTAAGGTACAACCAGGACTGAGCCACTGAGTAAAAATTACTGTATTTACGAAGCGTAGAACGTGAAAATAAAGCCCAGAGAACGATTGTGAGCTATTGGGAACTCTGTGACTCTACACTGTATTTTACGATGTACAACAATATTGAGTCTTTATGCTGATGTTCCCTTGTTTTGAAAGTTTATTTAATTTTTTGTAAGGGAATGTTAGTTTGGTTTTTCCAAATCTGAAAATAAATTTCCTCTTAATCAAAAGAAACCTTTTCTGAATTTTTAATAATTTTGAATAAATATTACACATTTTTTTAAATCACAGTTTAAATACGTATTCATGTGTCCTAATTAAAAGTTTAGTTTTGTCTTAACAATTCGCTATGCACATTATTTTATAATATGTAATCAAAAGAACGAAATACGCGTCTACAATATTTAGAAATATTTCTTATTTACTCTTTGTATATCAGTCGTCAAAGTTAGTACTGTCTTATTATATAGTATTACTCTACTTCGCTATGTTAAGATACTTCGTGAATTTTTTAACAGTTGGAGGAAACAAAAAGGGATGTAACTGGGTAACACTGGTATAAGTGCCTAAAGAAGTACTGGTATTATTGAGCGGATCACAAAAATTGTGTTTCATAATAAATTTATCTCTCTATGGGAACTTGAGTAATGACTCTGTAGTTTAATCAATGTAGAGTAAATTTACACACCTATGGTCATCACACATCTTAATCTTTGGCGTGTTTTAGGATAGAATTTCTGTAAATAGCGACAGGAATTCGGGTGCCAACGATGCCACAATAGTGCTCACTTGACATGCACTGTATTGCGACGCCTGATTATTTGTGTGGTTTATTTATTGTAAACGGTGCATTCTAGCGACCAACAAGACAACCTTCTGTGTTTCTTGTCATGTACTGCTCAGAGAGGAAGCATGAAATGTTCGTAAAACCCAACGCCACATATTTGCTAGTCTATACGGTGGTGACCAGTCCTGTTAATTTTGTGAAGAAGACAGTTTTAAAGAGCGATTCCTTGATGTGTTTTAAATCTCAATAACACTAATCATTGTACAGAGAATTGTAATTCTATTCCACGTCGTTTACGATATTTTGCCAAAATTTTCATATTCGAATTATTCCTATGGAGTTACGCTACCGAAAATTGCGTCATGTAACTATAAATTTTTTGATATGGAGCAGCATCCTAAAGTTGGTTATATAATTTAAGAAAATCTGTATTTTATTATGTATCATTTGTAGAAATAAAAAAGTTACTACTTTATTCTTTGCCGCAGTGAAAATTATATATATATATATATATATATATATATATATATATATATATATATATATATATATATATATATATATATATATACAACATCTCAATAACTACGAAGTGAAAAACAGAATGTGAAACATTCAACAACCAACAAAATAAACTGTATTTTTCTGCAATTTTAATATGTTGTTCATGTGCTAGAACTGTCTTTGATTTTACTAACTTTGCGGTCAGAGTATTGAACGATAATCTTTACGTACTTGACATTCATGAATGTGAACGTTTGGGTGATATTCCAACCACTCAAGAGAGCAAAGTCTTGTCCTCGGACTGCTATATAACAGTTGTCATCTAAGGCTTGTTATCTGAACAACATGTTGCGAGTTGCAGTATTCCTGAGTCTCCTGGTCCTCGGCCTGGGTAAGTGAACCTTCCAGCCGTGGCGATAGCGGCAGTACTACATTGTGCGTACACATATATCTATGCTTTAACGAGCGCATGATTGGGCGGTGTTATGCATCACTAGACTGTACACCAACTGTTAGTTAGTTTCATTTTTAAAAATGTCTACTTTAAAATGGTTTTATAACAACAATTTTACTCATATATTCTGTTGTTAGGAATATTGAATTTATAGGACTAACATACTATTTGTAAAGACTATTCCAAATCCGAAAAATAAACTTACTGCATGTTTTACTTGTAAATTACAGTTGTCGCATAGATGGATAACACCGACAAATAGCGAAAGTTCGTGGTCAGATTGACAAAGTAGTAGAATCTAATAATGTTTCACGCCGTGAAAGGAAAACCACCAAATTACAAAAATCATTATTATTGTTTTGATGATGCTGCAATCCTGCTACTGTTAATTTAGTCCATACCGAAGAAAGATGTCTAGTGTAGCATGGCCCCAAATGTTTCAAATGGTTAAGAACGTGCTAAATACTGTAATGCTATGCTCTTAAATTTCAGACCAATGTTGTCACTTGCATATATGCCTGGTTTGTAGTTTAAGATTCACATTCCATCAATGCTTTCAAGTTCGCGTTTTAGCTAAAACATACTGCTATTACATACTATCATGCACCGACACCTACCAGTTTCCGAGCAATAGGTATCATGCACACTTCAAACAAATGTTTTTTCCTTCCTAATTACCACTAATTCTGCCTGTATTTTGTCACGTTTTATTACCCGTGTCATGTATGGTATTCTTTACGTATATGTACACTTACAAAAATACTACCGCAGGGACTATAGTTTCGTTCGCTGGACTCTCATTCGAGAAGTCTCGGACTCGATTCCGGTACCTGCCATCCTGATTTCAATTTTCCATGTTTTTCTGAGATTGTTCGAGGTGACTGTTGGGACTGTTCCTGAAAATTGGCAATGGCCGATTTTTTTCTAAGTTACTGTCCTCGAGCATCGTTTTGTGTATCCGTCTGTAGTAAATTCGATTAATTTGACCTTGATTATTTATTTATCCTTTGTATTAAATATGTTCTGAGTCAGTTCCTTATTTATCGTATCTTACGTATTTCTCTCTCTCTCTCTCTCTCTCTCTCTCACACACACACACACTAACTACAAATTTTTCTTGATCAAATGAGTTTTTATCGTATCGTTACTATCACGTTACAAGAAAAAGAACTATAGAATTTAATTTTCCAAATCTATTGTTGTTACATGTTCTTAATTAGTGCAAACCAGAAAACATTTAAGTAACGTACATTATTAGGAGTAATCGTATCCGTAACACTGAAGACAGCCGAAATTAGCATCATAAGTAATCCAACATGCACTGTAAAAATGCCTTAATAGCAATGGAAGTATGCATATACAGTATGGGACACTTAATATAAAATAGCTTGTAAAGACAGTGAAAGTTGAGTATTATTATTATAAAAGTCTCGAAGCACCTTACATGTAACTGTTTACTCACAATGTTTAGGAACCTGGCATTAATGCAAACAATTTTACCATACATACTTTCTTAACTCTCTTTTACTGTTATGGCGGGATTACAATTTTTTTTGTAATATATACATAATTGCACTTTACCTTACTGTAATGGTGTTTGATTCCTTCACAGCTCATCCCCAGAATGCACGTTCATTCCAGGGGAGGCAGTTTCACCTTCATTCCAAAATAATTGCTGGGAATGAAACAACTATTAATAAGTTCCCATATATGGTAAGTCACCAATTATAGTTTTAATATATTAAGAAATATATCATTAAAACCTAATTGCAACTTGCCTCTAGACATCACGTCTGGCATTAACACATTTTTTAACATAATTTTATAATTAGACATTGCCATATCGTCGTTGCCGGTGAAAAACCTCCTATGTGTCAACGGTTGTATTAAAAGAGACTTCGTAATAAAATTTGTGTGCGTATTGTACTTAAGTGTACAGACTAATACAAATGAATTATGTGTATGTAGTTCTGTGATAGTTACTACCCCAAAAACTAACAATAATATGTGATCTTGTTTTTTTTCCCTGAAAATTTTTGAATTTTGCACATAGGAGGTTTTACACCCGCAACGACGATATATTAACAGTCATTGATGCTTGGTCACCTATCTGTTCTTTTTGCAACAAAAACATACTTTAATGCTGTTTTAAATATTAGTTAAAGTGATATTAGTGAGCCTTATTTCGTAACATCACACACTACCTACACTATGAAATTATGCATTTAAAAATAATTCAATTAGAATTTTAAAAACCTCGAAAATACCGGTTCTTTTTACAATATTCGAAACCATTTCAAGGAAACATCTATGTATGAGTTTAATAAATATATTTCAAGTGAACCACCGAATAACTTATTTGGTTTTATGTTTAACGACAGGTGTCTGTCAGAGAATCAATCGGAGATGACGATGATCATAAATGCGGAGGTTCTATCATTTCCGAAAACTTCATCGTCACTGCAGGCCACTGTTGCTTCGAGTAAGTTACTGCGAGATAAAACTTGAAAATGTATTAATTGTGTGCACGCATAGGAAATATAGCGGACGTTCTGTGAAACTGCATCTCTATTACCACTACCATATCTTACCCTCACTTAGATTTTCCATCTCGCTTGTTTAATTTGAACACTCAACAAACTGATTCTTTGTGCTGTTTCAAAGTAAGTCTGTCTTATTCTACAGCAAAGTATTTAATTTAAAACAATATTTAATACGTGATAATATAATTTCTTCGCGTGTTTATTTTAGATGTATTATTTGTTCGTCACGACTGTTAAAGTTTCCTTTTGAAATAGGAGTGTTGTTTAGTTTCTGTACGTTGACATGAGTTAATTATAATATCATACCTGACAGAGTCTGAAACGAGATTCAGCCGTGTACTTCGTTTCTGGCTGAACGAGAAATGCAGTGCTTTGAATTCCTTAGATTGATGTCCTCTCCCGCCTATCACTGTAGCCGACGTACGTGAAATTTTCAACTTGTGATCACGCCTTAAGAGGGCATGGTACATAATTCCACTTTAAATTCATTAATTTATAACTGTAGGTTTCTTTAAAGCAATTAGAGAAAGTTAAACGATAGCAATCCTAGATGATAGTTTTAGCCAACGTTTTAAATAAAATTATTTCCAGTGTTAAGAACTTCTGAGGCACAATCTCTGACGGAGGAACCTCATGCATTTAACTGCGGCGCAAGAGATCACGCGCAACGAATTAGTAATTCTGGATAAGTATATACCCATAAAGTTGGCAAATACCATTATCTAGGATTGTCATTGAGTATTTTATCCATACTGGCTTCAAAACAAGCGTAGCAGTCAAATGATATTTTCAGTGTTTATTTATCTACCACGCACTCTTAAGGCGGCCGCCTTCTCTGGCGGTCGAACAGCGTGCAGCGTGTTCGGAGTTTTTTTTTTTTTTCATAGACCAGTAAAGGAGCGTTCAAAATGCTTACCAACGAAAAGAAACCATACTTCAGACTTCTTGTGAGTGTGACTTTCAAGACACAACGCACATTGGAAGCATTATTTTAAGGCCTTCTAACTTAGCTAAAATCGGCTTTTTCATGCGGTTGTTCCTTAAGATATAAGTAACGAATTTGTATGGAATTGAAATCTACAAGTTCATTCGCCTTTGATACAGCGCCACGTTCAATAAAATTATGGGGTCACCTCTTAAATTACCATGGTTAAAACGTTACTGCGGGAACACCACTCGCGCGTTTACGACTTTGGCCGTATAGTATTAGGCGATATCTCGATATATGTACCGGTCGACCTCGCTCGTAGTGCCTCATCGATTTTCGCCTCACACACACACAAACATACCCTTCACCAGGCGGCCGCCTTAAGGGAGTTCAATTGGATAAAAATATCAATTTTATATTTGTATCAAATAGTATTAGTTTCGTACATGTTACTTGGGAGAACAATTTCTCCTCACAAATAAAATTAGCTCAGCCAGTTTTCCTATAATTACATCTCAAAGCCGAAATTTGCATGTTCTTCGTTCTTATCCACTGCGAAAAAACCAATGAACCTAATGAAATAATTCACGTTGAAACTTCATGCTACGGGTTAGGACTTGTTGTATGCAAATCCCTTTACAGATTATTTTTGTATTTATAAAATGTTAAGTGTTTGCCAATTTTTAGCAGTTGTTTTAATGCGAAAATATTTTGTATTGTGTTTTCGTATAGCCTAAGTCAAACAGTAGCCCGTGTTGACATGTAGTTTCAATGTGAATTATTTAATTTCATTATTTCAATGGGATTTCACGATGGAAAAGAACGAAAAACATAAAATTTGTTACGTTGAGAATTTGCTGCACGATATGACAGAAACCAAATCTAGCTGGAGATAGCATAGAGAAGATAGTTTATAGGCCGAAGAGACACATAGGCAAATATTTTTACCCCGACAAAACTCACGGTTTGGATTTTAGGATTTCGGGTAGGGGGGAGAGGGGGGGTTGAAGAGAGTGGACGCATAAAAAAAGACGCATAGGAGTAGAACAGGTTGCCCAAACAATTTAGTGAAAACAAGCCTTGGTAAGTTGGTATGTGAACTCGTGAATATATATGTAAAAAAAATAAACATTTGTTTAGCGGGAGGGATGAAACGGCAAAGTATACGAACTTCGTTCGTGCAGCCCCTCTTTTCCGTTTTACCGTTTCCTACCTCTCACCGATTTTTTTTTTTTTTTGCAGAAACAATCGCTAGTCTGCATACTTATAACAACTTACCAAAACTCGTTTACACTATTTTTTGGGTACCCTGTTCTGCACCAATGCCTTTTATTTTTGCGCTCCCCCCCCCCTCCAATCCAAAAAAAAAATTCATACCGTACATTTTGCCGGAGTAAAAAATTCCGTTTGTGTCTCTCCAGTCTGTGGGCGATGCAAAGCAAAGTGACCGACATCTGGTGACGAACTTATGAATGGTGATACCGGCTGCAGACGCTCTATAGTACACGTGCGTAGTGAAGCAATTTAATGACGATAAAATAAATACTATGTGGCAAAAGTTTTGTTATCTGTTGCAAAATTAACAGTTTTATTAAAAATAAGTTTCTTTGTGTATATAAAGAGCATTTTCGAGAAATATCAATGTGAAAATATCGCGTACAAGTATTGTCATTTTTATGTATCGCAACTTATGCAAAAACTAGTAATTTTCATATGCAA
This sequence comes from Medauroidea extradentata, assembly GCA_003012365.1. Classification (NCBI taxonomy): domain Eukaryota; kingdom Metazoa; phylum Arthropoda; class Insecta; order Phasmatodea; family Phasmatidae; genus Medauroidea; species Medauroidea extradentata. Next base: position 28,343 of record PNEQ01001201.1, read on the forward strand.
ACAGTATTCTCTAAACTTATCCTATGCCAACTCTGCGTATTTCATTTTACAATTTTCCAATTTATTGTAGTTCAACGCGTTGCATTCGTTATCACTGGTAACATACATTAATAATTAACAAGGTTAGACAGCCTCGTACATTTACTGAATTTTAAATTGTTTAAATTATAAGAGTCGTAAACGTGCCAGTGTAGTTGTGATCGTTAAAATGTTTATTTACCATGCCATTATTAATTACAATGACTTTCCATTTTCTGTTTATTTTTGAACGGTCAATTCTTTGTCTTAAGAAAAAATGAAATAAAATTTTCGGATGTTGGGTTTGTGGAATGTTTCGTAAAAATTTGGTAAAGAGAAAATTACAAGTTCATATTATCCCTTTTTTATGTAAAGTATTTTAGTCTACTTGGAATAGTGATAATATGTATATATAGGGTCTAGGCTTCTGGGTTGTAGCCGCGTCAATGTCGCATTTCTTCCCGACGATTCGGACAGCATTGCAGCTTCCATCTTCGAGGGTGAAGTTTCTAGTCGCAGTAACTATTTCCTTCTGAGCCTCTGCGAAGTCCTTCTGCCTTCATATACTGTAGGCTGTACCTGGTTGTTCTCTGGTTGGCTAAGGCTGTCGGCCAATCCACGACCTCCTTGGCTGTGATTGGCTGAGGTGTTCGGCCAATTCCTGTCGATTTCGCTCCTGATTGGCTGGGATGATTGGCCAATTGTTGCTTGTAAGCAACATGCCTCCACATGCAGTTAGTCTGAGCTCTCAGTTTACGAAGAACGCTTTGATCATTTCGCATCTGGCTGTGTTTAGAGAATCTACATTTTGAGTGACTGCTTCAAAGCTACTATGTAATGCATTACGGTCGACACTACCTTTAAGGTTGTTGATTACATCACTTGCCTACAACACACGCATTCAGCATCAGTTGGCATCACTACACAGTTACACCCCGTTACAACACTGTTGCTTGCTCGTCTGTCTGTTGTTTCACTATCTTGGACAGGAGAATTAACGCCTTGCTCCTTATCGCATTTTGGATCATTTTGGTAGGACCGAAAGGAGGAATCCATTACTAAAGAAAATGCCGTGTTAACGTACAACACAGCGGCGCGTTGGAGCGCTCAATATAGCCGCACTGGCTTGCGAAAGCCTGCCAGCTGTGTTGAAGTTACGCGTAACATGTTATGACGTCATCGTATTTTCTTGAACTCCGCCAAGCGGCGTAACCGTTCATCGTACGGTAACCAGACAAACACCATTGTTATTGACATTTTTTTTTATATATATTCAGTAGGTACGGGTACGATTTTTTTTCTCGAGCTGCTCCTTTAAATATATGTTTGCTGTAAGTTTAGTTTTAAGTAAATATGATTCATGAAGAAAGGTAACGCAAGTATTCTTTATTACGTAGTAAATTAAGTTGTAGGATTAAACTAGTCAATCAATGAGTTCATTTAATTTATTTTAGGGAAACTACAGATAGTTTGAAGGTTCGTGCTGGCAACACCAACGTTAACAAGGGAGAGAGATATGACATCTCCAAAGTTATTCTTCATCCTCATTACTACCCTCTATACGGAACACCTTACAACGACATTTGTCTTCTTCAGGTAAGTGTACACAGACAGTGATAACTCAAAAACTAAATCTTTCTGCTTTTAACTGATTTTAGAGTCATTTTGGACATTAATGATGGTAGAATTGTCCCCTCACATGGTTTATCAACGGTCTTAACATGCATGGCACATTGATTTCATATTGTGCAGCAGAGTGTCAATAAAATTGGGTAGGCCTATCCTCTATTTTAGTGGGCTGTGATCGAAATAATTTTTTCATGAGAGACAATTCGAATCAACAATCCTTTAATTTGAGGATTAGAAGAACTAATTTTGTGTCATACAAACACTTTGAATTCCAGTGGGCTAATGAAATATTCCTTATGTGTACCAAGCACAGAACAATTGTGAATTTATCGTCACGCCTATACTGCTAAATGAAAATGCTGATTCTATTTTAAAACGGTTGAACAATTCAAGAACCTGGAGGCTGGCATTCATTTTTGTAGTCACACATTACGGAGTGCGCTGAGATATTCAATACGTGACCTCGAAAAACACCTAACGACTTCTATGTAGCCTGGCTTTTAACTATAAGTAATCGGGCGTAGCAGCACTTGAATGACTGACTTGAATCCTACGTGCATGTTAAATTTAAGTAACACGCAACCAAGATAACTGGTTATGGTCAGCGTTGTATTTGAAGGCACAAGACTGGAAGTTAAAGAACATACACTTCACCCCACTTTAGGTTCGGTTACTACCGATTTTATACACGTCGATTTAAAATGAAATAGAGTTAGAAGATTTAAGTAATAAATTTCGTGGTTGTTCTCCACCAGTAATTTTGCCGGTGTCAGCATAAACGGTTTAAGTAGAACTCGACTGCAAAATGTATGTATGCTGTTTAGATATATTATCAGAGAATTTGAACTCTTTAAGTATTTTGAGAAGAGAATGGAGATACTCCTGTTTTTTTTCCTTCCCTCACTTAAAACCATTACAGTTTGTGATTATGAGATGAATGTGAGGCTTTTATAAAGCTATGATGGTGGAACATAAATTAAGTTCTTTCTTCTGTTAGTTTTTTGCGGTGGCATAGTGCATCATCACTGAAAGAAAAACTTTGTTGAAAGTCTTCCCTGCTAAATTATTTTGTAGTTACTACAAAATAATTTTGTAGTTGCCACAATGTTTTAGTGGTGTCAACAAAATGTTTTTGGGGTGACCACAAAATAAATTTTCCGGGGTAAATATCCACAAAATATTTTGTAGCTGCCACAAAATATTTTATTCGCGTTCCAGTGTATAATTGGTCTCTTATATGGCACCAAGTATTAAACTGTTCAGTCGTTGAGGAATGTGTAACTGTACTACTTGTCTGTAAACATTTACAACATTTTGCTCTCTTCGCTGTAAAATCTGAGATCCGAAGCAGAATTTAATCACTTCCGCTTCTGTGTGAATGTAAATATTTTAAATAGTTGAACTTCTTAATAAGTTTAAAAAAGCCGAATTCGTATTGAAGTTCATCACGAAATACTTTTTGGCCTAAATTTTTTAGTAAAATTAATCTGGTTTCACGATTATGATGAAGTGAGCGAAATACGAGTGCTATGTTTACCGGACAGTTGTCATTAAACCTTGGTGAAATTGTATCCCTTTACTCAGAACAGCTTGTTTTGCACCTTTCTTACATTATGAATCATCTACAAATAACAAGATTTTTTTACATTATCTGCAATTATACGCTTGATTGTACACTAGGTAATCAAAACATGTATTGGTAGGCTTACTTACTGGAGCAGTTAACTATAGTGATATAAACGCTTTATTCTGCATTATTAGTTAATTATATCTATTTCAATCTGCCGAAAACTATTAAATTCTTCCGCCGGATTCATAACAGTGTGTAATAAACATAAATATTCAGAGAGAGAGAGAGAGAGAGAGAGAGAGAGAGAGAGAGAGAGAGAGAGAGAGAAGCAGTTAACAACTTTTGATATATTTTGGCTGGACCTAAAAGCTGGGTGCAGTAACCGTGCGAATGAATATATTCTACCTTGCAACGCGTGTCATTCCCGTTTGTCTGAAGGGATGCGTAGCTTTAAAAACCAAAATAATTGTTTTCCAGTTCACTTTAAATGTGTTCATTTAAACAGGCAGAAATGCGATAGTTTTACATTCCTGTATATGTAATTGGGAGAAACAACAAAAGTAGGAAAAAATTTATACAAATGTTAATAAAAATACAAAAACCTGTACACATACGTGAAAAAAAAAAAACACAAATGCATAGCTGTACTAGGACATTTGTGTTGAAATCCACTTTTAAAATAAAATGAAAACATTTACAGACGCAAAATAATATCAATACTCATTTTGTATTTTATTAATGTGATGAAATTTTATTTAAAAACTGGTATTATTGTAAAAAAACACGATTTTTAGTGTTAGTGTGTTCGAAAATTGTGCAAGACATTACTAGTTTATGTCAAACACACTCAATTAAATTTTCCGTTTAACCTTTAATGAATTATATGCCAACAAACGTGCAGCATAATTAAGTTGGTTGTGGTCTAGTGGTTTCAGTTTCAATTACTATTATAATGGTCGGGTTTCAAATCCACGTGAAGTCAAGAAATTTACGATTGTCCAAACCATTGTTTCTAAAGAATGCAACGTAAAGCTTTAAAGCGAAATACGAAAAAATTGAAAATGTTGTTTATGTAACATCGGGAGTAAATAATTATAACCCACATTGTAAGACAGCCGATGTACAACAATTACATCCGTACATTTAAAAGAAAGTTTTGGTTATGAAATACGTAAGTCGTTTATTTTAAACCACATAATAACTGAAAAAATTTTGTAATGCTTTTGCCCAGATATGACATACTTTATTTCACCTGAGCTGAAAACTACAGGAATTGTGGTTATCATTATTTACCCCGGAGGTCTTAAATTATGGGAAAATAACTTTTTTTATTATCTGGCATTAGTAGTGCCTTAAACTATGGCGACGGTTCCGCTCGGTGGATTTTTATGGAACTTTCGGCGGGTTCGAGTCGCGGCCATGTAGTTATCTCTATGCTGTTGATACAGTTTCTGATCTCCTATTTCCCCCCTCTCTCTTCGTTACGCTCTCCTTCCACGCATGCGCATCGCCAGACCTGGCCAGGGGAGCTGTTAGATAACATTTTCGTGAAATTACGGAAAAGTGTAAGCAAAAAATTATCCAGATATCTTCGTAAACTAACGGACACTCAGTTTTGCTTGGTAACGAAATCCTCCGTAAAATAACGGACAAACCGTTTTCCTCACAAAAATTTATTTTCTTTAAATTAACGGCACTTTATTTTATGGAAAAACGACGAACACCTATTTGCTATTATTTATTGATACCATGACAAACCATTTAGTATCCTGAAAAATGTCACGAATTCGTCGGGACTCGAACCCACGATCTTACGATTCCCAGGCAGACACTCTAACTATTTTTTTCTATTCATGACCTAACTAATTTTTTTTATATTTATGCGAACATATTACAACACAATTACAAACCCAATGATAATATGTTTGTCACCGAACATAACAAATAAATAAAAACATAACCACTGCAGAACTGTTACAGAACTGGGAGCCAATTCTTGAAATGATGCGAGATTATTCCATTGTGAATTTTCTCAGAATTTCGTAATGGATTCCATTTCGCTATTCTTGAGTGAAAATAACTTCGAAATGAAACTATTCCGTGCGGAAAAATCTCACATGCTCTTGGGGTCGTGAGATGCGATTCCGCAACGCCTTGAAGACGGCAGCCATGACACTTTTACCGTGTATTTCTACAACCTCACTCTTTCAAACAGACGAAATAAAGCAATAAAGTACTGCAGAGTGCCCGCGCGTATTTTTACATTATGTTAATACTTTGCTTGTTCATTTTAAATACACGATCGCAACAAATCATTAATTTTACTATGAAACATGCATTTAACGTTAAATGTATGCATAGAACAGTATTATATGTATAATGAGAGTTAAAGTATAAGTGATACTATAGCAAGTTTGCCCCTGACCAAGAACGACAGGCAATGACATCATTAGACGTGCAGCGCCGAGACGAGTCAGGATTTTATAAAACATTGTACCACAGTTTTATATATATATATACGATAAGCTAGTTCCATGCAGTAAAAAGAAACCAACTTCATAAGAGACAATTTTAGTTTCTAACATCCAGATTTTTCAGAACTTCATCAGTACCATTATGAGATAAAATTTTACTCTGTAGAAATAAATAACTGAATGCGCGCTGGTGCGAAACGCAGAGAAGAAGTGCGATATTTTTTTCACCTGTGGTAAGTTCCATGTAGTGACGTGTGGCCGCCCACTGCAGGATAGGTGAAGCGAGGAGAATAGAAGATGTGTGTGGCCTCCTCGGAACACTTCAGTAACTTACTGGGCCGTTCGACCCTTTGTCCATTCGCGATACGACTCCTTGGCTGTATTTCTCGTCGCTCCGCATCTCTTCTCTTCGCGGCAAAGTGTGGACAACCAGGAAGCAGCGCTTCACTTGTATTAATTTTAGCTTGTCTTGTCATCTCTTCGTTTCGCACATGCACATTTACTCTAAGAGTCATAGTGATAATTAATACCAGCATTTTTTAAAGAAACACAATAATATATGATTTAAAATTGTATATACATATTTTAATGAATTTATGGAAAGTTACGGTCAAACATCCGTAAACTGGCAATACGGACGAACTTCCGTAAACAAAAGTTACGGAAGCCACTTCCATAAAATTACAGTACTTTTCTGTAAATATTTTCGTGGAATTACGGAAATGTTTAACAGCGTATGAGCAAGACGGCTGCTATCGTATGGAGTTTTAACTTTATCTAACTTGTTGGGCTTCTAAAATTGTTGCTTTGGACGCCGTATTTTAGAAATTTGGTTTGGATATAAATGGTTTTAGGATATTGCCAGTAGTTTACAGGTGTCAAGTTGCTTGTCGAGAAATCAGTGTTTGTGTAATTATTTTGAATTTTGATGGTTTGAGCACGTCTGCTTCTTGGGGCAGCGTATTTATTTATTGTGCTTTAATCCTTAAACAATTAAAAAATATTATAGTATTTTGCCATTCCCTAATACGGATAAATTGGTACGTTTATTTAGCAGGAGCCCAGGGACGCGACGAGTATTTATACTAGACAAATAGTTGTTACAAGATAAAATTAAAAAAAAAGGAAACAAAGGTGATGAAAGAGACTGTTAAGCATGATAAGCAAAAAACACAGTCCCCCTTTTGCTCTATGTTAAGGACCCTGAAGAATATTGTATAAGGAAGGTGTTTTTTGTTTCACTATATGCTCGTATCTCTTTGAATATCAGTGAACGGAAATAATGTGCTTTTAATGTTATTTCATGTGTAATTTAATCGTCTCGGTTTGTTCCATACTTAGTGTGAATGTTCATGTAAAATTTGGAAATGGTGCTTCTGCGCAAAACAAGATCTCTTCACACAATGTTCGAAACTTTCAGGGTTTTGTGATCGTGTTCTTGTTCTTGCGCAATGTAGATATTTATTGGTATAGAACTTTAGAGTTTTCTAAGTTTGACTGAAATAACGTCGTGCCCATGGCCGAACTATACAGGCCTGTCCGATCGGCGATTGAAATACATCGCTACTGCGCAGTGACATCACTCAGTACCCATGCGAGCAGATGTTTACATTGTCTCTAATGGGAGAAAAACGACCAGAGCTTAATTTGTTCGGAAATAAGAAATAACTGGCGTAATAGATAACCAAAACTCATTACGAAATAAATAAGAAGTATATTACCTTCACAAAAAACAAAACGGTAACTATTTATGTAGTGAAGTACAGTATTAATTTAAGCGATTATAAAGTTGGCCGCACAGCTGTTATTGATGTCTATAAACAAGACTGTTGTGTTGGTCTGTCAAATTTATTGTTTCCCGTTTTTATTTACGTGTGTGTATGTGCGGAAAATTTTAACCTTGTTGGAAATTGCGTCTGTTTAGCTAAAACATTCGATGCTTCAACATTAAACTTTAACGTAATAATAATAAACACCAATTTTTATAACAATATCAGTATTTCGTCACGCCATTTTACCGATTACACAAAGAAAATGGACTAGGCTTACTTATTTATTGGTTGTTCTCCGTTTATTTGATTTAATACAATTTCATATTTTAATCTAGGACTCAGACAAAATGTTAAATGAAACTCTATATTGCACTCAACTCTATTGCTGGTGATTCAAGTTTTATAATTTCCCATCTTGGACTTGTATCATAATAAGAAGCGAAATATATTGAACCTACTAAGAAAAACTAAGTTCTAATATAAAATGATTAGGTTAAAATTAACATTATATTGGACTACCTTACTGGCAGTAGGTTATTTTCATCTCATTGTTTCTCGTTACATACTATCATTGTCAGCACGATGACTTAACAAAATAGTAGGCCAATAAAAATAATTCGTTTCATGTAGACCTTTAGGCTATAATTATGTTAGTATTCACAATTAATTGATATTTACAAAATGCTTCAATTGTATTAGCAGTTGATTGTATGATTCATTTTGCATTCCTGTTATTTTACCAGCACAGAACCACTTCTATATCCTTTGACCTGCTTGGGATCAGCGGAGGATACATATAAGTAAAAATAATAATAATAACCTAAAGCAATAAATTAATCAGATACTCAACATAGATTCAGGACATCATTAGACATATTGAAACTATTTTTTTTTAATATAGACCTAATCCAACTGTAAAAAAACAGATATTATTAAAACTGTAAAAGCTACAGTTTTTTAATACTATTTATACATAGGCTGTCATTATTGTGCAACAATATAGGTGAACTACAGTTTTGTATGTAATTTTTTTTTTTTGAGAATAATAACCATTGAACCCTAAATAATCTATAATGACAACCATCCTAGGTTTGTTGCTTCACTTTTATAAACTTGAGACTGCATTGATGCCCCACATATTTCGTTCATCAGTAGGCCTGATCCCATTGGGACAAACAAAAAAGTCAGCTAAGTTTTAAGTCCAGGAACTGAATATACAGTTTTTGTTTATTATGTTCTGATAAATTTGAACTTATGTAGTTCAAATATTTCTATAAGCACCCAACCTGTCAAGAAGTTAGTCTGTCAAGCAATGTGGGCTATTTTGGTAATGTAAGTTAATAATATTTCAAAGAGTGTGGTAAGGTGATTTGAACAAACAACTGACATTTAATGACACAGGGCATTTCCTCCACATTAACTGTTGA
>PNEQ01001201.1:38232-52051 GCA_003012365.1 Medauroidea extradentata
TTTTATATAAAACGTTTTTATTAAATAGTTCTTTTATTAAAAAGATTTTATTTTTATTAAATTAATTTTTTAATGCATGTGGGGTTAGGATGGAATGAAAATTCAAAATTTTTTTGGAAGACTCGGAAGAAACCTCCAAGATGGCAGTCGGAACAATATGGCAGAATTTTTAAACTTTTTTTTTAATTTTTAAATTTTTTTTAAATTTTTATTTTTTTTTTATTTTTCGAAAATTGACGTCATTAAAGATGGTGGCCGGAAACAAGATGGCGGGTGGAAACACGATGGCGGCCGGAAACAAGATGGCGTCGGGGTGTCGGGTTACAGGGGGTCAAAGGTCAAGGTCAAGGTCATGGGGTCAAAGGTCATGGGGTCAAAGGTCAAGATGACCCACACACCCACAGCCCCCAGCCCCTGTGCCCGGACCGGCATTTTCCTTCTACTCTGGTGATATGGTAGTAAAAATCATCTGTGGCAATTTAACTGGTATTTTGCGTCTTGGATCGAATACATATTACAGTTTAATATTAATAAAGTCTAGGTTTCACTCAACACGAGTTATTTTTCTGTAAAAAGTATTTGCATATGCATATATGACTAATTGGTTTCCATACGGTGTATTTTCAACTCCTATTATGCATTTAAAAGGACACACAAGTTCTTGTTAAAGATACACGTGACACATATAGCGCCATATCTTAAATTGAATTATCCACAGAAAAAATGGTTCAATTGGAAATTCTAATTCACCTATCTGGATTTTTTTCAGGTGGCAAAGCCATTTGTCTACAATGACAGTATCAAGGCTGTCTCACTTCCAGAAGATAACTTTGAGGTATCTGAAGGGACTCTGGCAGTAACAGCTGGTTGGGGAGTGACATACGTAAGTTTACCCAGTCACACTGCCACACAAGTTGTATGCATTCCGTTCATAATTTTAATGACATAACTTGGTTTTCATTTGTACACTAAATTTTGGACACTTTATCAAATCAATGCCGAAAAAATGGTGCACTTACATGAAGTACTGAAAACATTGTTCATTCAATGATGCTATTTGTTGGTCACAGTTACCAGTATCAATCAGCTGAGAAAATATAGCTTTCAATCAACCCTAAGGGCATTCTGAGTACTTGAGCTTTCGAAGATAGGAAATTAATAACAACGAAATGCTTGTGAAAAGGTTGTACGGCCCCTTCTTTCCTCTTTTTCCTCTTCCCTCCCACCGCTGCCATCAACTGGAAGCAGTTGTGCTGGGATTGGTGATAAGAGTCCCTACGCGTAGGGTTACCAAAAAATTGAGAAAAATGGCATTCAACTCGTAAAAGAAGCCATTTCAATAAAAAAGGGTGATAAAGCTAATTTATCCAAACCGTAAATGAAATATAGTGTAATATTTTCGTACGAATAGATAATTTGAATACTAAGGAACACATATTTTCATGTAAATAACACTTTAAATATTAAATTACACATACTTTTCATAAACATAACCATGTACAAACATAGTATGTCAAACAACACAACATAATATGGTTATGTGAACAGCCAAGTGCACACAACACAAGTATCGCGACGTGACGGGCCGCCTTGTGTGTTGTGTGTGTGTGTGACAGCAGCTTCACGAAGATTAATTTAGCATGCAGTTGTGAACTGTCAGCAAATATTTCATATAGGTAATGTCTCATCCTGTTACAAAACTGGACATTTTTAGCACCAAGAAAAACCCGGCTGGACGTAAAAAAATACACAAAGGAGGCCAGTTGTTTTTTAATCTGCTGTCTTCGTGAAATTTTTACTGACGACATTCAAAACAACATTCGACCTTTGATGACGTATGTATATTTTAAATATAACTACTATAATGTTATGTTTTATGGCAAATAAAACGACCAATTCTGCTGTAGCGATGTGCTTCAATGACTTCCACCTAAACTGCATGGAACCACTACCTGATTTTAAAATGTACGGTACATCTCACATAGAATGCCGGCATTGACTCTTTTAATTCAACAAAATATAATTATGAAAACGTCACAATAGAATTGCCGCATAGTGTCGTAGAATACTTTGTGCCACGCCATGTGTATGCCTCCGGTAATACAATAATTATTGTGTTTTTTCAACCGTATATTCGAGCCCATGACATCTCGCATCGAAGGGCAGTAGTAGGCTACCTACCACGCTACGGAGGACGGCCCCAGAATGATGCTTTTGTTAAGCGTGGCAATTAAATGTAAGAGATTTCGACGTCACTGATTATTCTTCAGAAGTACATTACTCTAGACAATTTTTGCTCAAAAAGTAACTATTGCATGGGTTGCTGCTTTTTTTAAGCAATACTTTTTTTTTCAAATCGGTTTCAAGAAGTATACAATTTTAAACTGACACATTAAACGGTATACTATGTACCATGTCCTCTTAAAACTAAGATTTGCTGAATAACAATTTTCAGACTTTTCCCGATAAGAGCGATTTGCAGTTTATGTTGGACGATCTTCAGTTTATATCTTCTTTTAGGCCATTTAAGGCCATGCCCTTTAGTTCATAGTTTTTTCGCGATTTAAATTATTTACGTCTAAAGAAAGCAGACATCAAAAATCTGTCCGGCAGTTTTGTTTCAAAATGTCTTCTCAATATTCGCTGATGTTTTCAAGGCAGTAAATAGTAGGGTTTCAGTTAATTATGCAATAAACGAAATTATGGCGGATTGGATATTTAATCAAAACAGAATAATTTCTAGTCTCGCAAAAATTAGCTTCCATGACAGATACCATTTTAAACAAAACTGCTAGAGAGATTTTTAATATCTTCTTTCGTTTAAACTTAAAAAAAATAAGCATCACGAAAAAATAGAAACAGGAGATCATGGCGTTTATGCCAATAACTGTTATGTCAGTGGGTTATTAATATTTTCATGTAATTTTGCAAAATTTCAAAAATTAGACGATACATTTAATATTTAGCTAAAACACGTTACCCTACACAGATGTTTGAAATAACAAAAAAAGATGCTGTCAAAATTACAAAGGCGCAAACGAGACATGATTCCTCTTTAAACTTACACGCATAGGCCTATGTTATCTAGAGCACATCAGCTAGATTGAAAATATTAAGAGCGTATGTTGTCAATAAGATGAAACGCGACTGAACGCATAGTGTGAAAATGAGTCTCTGTCACTCAATGGACTGTCTGTGCCCTTATTCAAGCATAGTGGGCATGGTTTGTCTTGTAGGACGACGACGACAACGAGGATATTCTAAGGGAGGTGTCGGTGCCCATTGTGTCACACAGCCTCTGCGTAAGCGAGTATGGAAAGAATGAAGATGGAGCCAACTTCGTCAACGACACTATGATCTGCGCTGGCTACGAGGAAGGAGGAAAGGACTCCTGTCAGGTAAGTGAGCAGGTTTATCTAAGTAGCTTATTGCAGACGAAACTAGTAGCTCAGGTAATTAGAAACATGAAGTCGACTGTGTCAGCGAGTACGGACAGATCACTCAGGGACTACGTCAACGACACCATGATTTCGGCTGGCTACAATAAACGAAAGAAGGATGCTTGTCAGGTAGGTGTGCAACATTTATCTAGGTAGCTCATTGTGGACGGAACTAGTAGCTCAGATGTTTGGGAACATGGAGGCGTATTGTGCAACCTACCCAGAATTAGTCTGACTGATTTCTGGAAACCATAGAAAACCGAGATAAATATGTTCGGACCGGGAGTCGAACTCGAGTTCTTACAAATACGAGGTCATATGGTCTACCACTGTGCCCCCTTACTTGGTAGGAAGAATGTAGGGAAGAGTGCCTCGTCACCAGACTCCAGCGATTACTTTACGTATCTTGTTTTCAGTTACCACTACTGCTGGAGACGGATCATGGATCATGAAATGTGTTTTATGTTATGTCCGATACTGATCTTAGTGGACAGTATTTGATCATGTCACAATCTTGATACGCTCTCATAAAAATGCTCAGGGGGCCTGTTTTAACAGTATAGTTTTAAGGTCTTCTATATCACATGCAATAAGAGCCGTTTTCGACATTGCTAATAATAGAGACGGAAATTTCGTAAACTCATTTGAGAAGACGCCAGATTTGAAACTCTAGTATACGTTGCTAACTGTCACAACTGGGCAACTGTTACTGAAACTCTTCTAAGGTGTTTTTTTTTTTTTTTTTTACCTTTAGCAGACCTGCTTGAAAACACTCAATAACTACCCCGATACCTTGTCAAAAGTACATCTAGTCACTCAATGGAACAGCAGACAATGAACAAGTAGATGAAGACAGTGTAAACAGGACTGTGGAGTCCATCTGGCAGGTCATTGAACCCGCAACATTTCTGGGTTTATAGTTATGGACTACCAAATACTTCCAGTAATTGCTGAATTAATACAGTAACAAAATAGGCCGGTAGCTGCCTTGATGGTATTGCAAACTGATAAGTACAGAAAGTTTTCGCGTAAAGAATTATCCATCGTTTGGTTTCAGTGCCTTATGTGCACACGTACACATCTATTGTACGGCTATTTGCTGGATTATTTGTAGAGGCAATGATTTTTTGTGAAAAGAATTATGCAACATTTTGTTTCAATGCATCATGTTCACATCACTGAAAAAAATACTTATTAGTCACTGCAAAATTATTTGTTAAAATGGACCTTACCAAATTTTTTTGTACTGACCACAAAAAAATTTTGCTGTCCCCAATAAAGTTTTGCAGTGACTACAAAAAAATTTTGTAACCACTACAAAAAAATTTGGTAAGGTCCATTTTAACAAAATATTTTGCAGTGACTAATAAGTATTCTGCAGCTCTGGTACGTAGTTATTGGCAACTTGCATTCCTGTAGAGGCGTCTCTCATTTGACTGTGCCAATGAGAATAACGTCCCTGAGACACGCCCCATCTGCGATTTGCGGATACATTCCAAATATGTCGAGAGTTAGAAACAGCCAATCACTGACCAAGAAGCAGTGCTGCTGGTTTGTACGTAATTCACTGAAACAAAGTGGTGCAAAAATCTTTCCGCGAAAATTCCCTGTCTCTACTGATAAGTGTCTGGCGATGCCTTGTCGGCCGTCTACATCCCCCTGCATACTTCTCCCTAGGCGCGTGATCTGTATTGTCGTTTCTCAATGCAGCGACCTGTGGTATAATACTCAGCACTGTCTTGATAATGTGAGTCTCGGTAAGATTCTTGTGATCCCATTTCAGAAACATGAAATTACCTGAGCTTAGGAAATCTATGTACAAAGCGGAAAATAATTTCGATGAAGTAATTTACTATTAGCGACCGGTTTTTCGTGTTTGTTGATCAAACTTCACTTCAAATTATTTCGATACTTACTATTCCAGATCAGATATGTTCTCCGATATTTGTAGTAATCAATGATTCAAGTCATACTCAAGAACGTGTAAGGTCTGATTAAAATAGTAACCGTTAAATTCTGTGTGTAATGCTAATAATGGTTTTGCGCTCTGTTGAGGAAATGGTCGGGCTATATGATCATTTGTATTTGTGCCTGATTGAAAAGAAGAATGTGCTTATCGTGTAAAATCTACCAAACACTCATAAGCCTGGCATGCATTTTGTCCGCCACGGCAGGTGTACTCATTTCTGAATTCATAGAAACACATTAAAATTTTTGCTTAATTTCTCCACACCTGACAGGAATAAACATTTGTCACAAACACTCCAACGAGTTCAAGTTGATTTAAACGAGTTGTTGACCTACTGAATAAAACACAGTTGATTCGTGATAAGCAAATCACTGTGGATAAGTGTATTCACCTATAGGCACGTGTCGAATGCGCTGCTATATAAGACAATTCCCGAAATAACTGTAAATGTTGAGTATAAGGGGTGAATTTCCATTTCAATGTACATATCTGTCCTTAATCTGTGCATATTGCCATAAAATTCGCAATTGTCGAACGAATATGTATACCGAACCACCGTCATAGTGCTTTACAGTTCGACGTTTCGTAATTATGTAACGAAAAATGTGTCCGACATAATTTTCCTTAGTACTCAAAATTTATACAACATATTACTTTTCTATATCTAAATACTGTCATAAGGTATTGTATTAACATTTCATTACATAAATGTTTTTGTTTTTGTGAATAATCATTGGTTTAGGTAATACGGAAATGACAATTAAGAACTTGTTGCTGCACTATATAGATTAAGCTCCAAAATAGTAAGAAATTACATTTATGTAATTAAATAGCAAACTCAGGGATTTTTAAAATAAAAAGTTTTCTTCCATCGTTAGCTGTACCAATATGCTGAACGTCAGCTCATATTATTTAAGACAACACAACTTTACTGATTTTCTGTACATTTGTAGCATTTACTTACATACCAGTATTTCACTGAGATTAATGGATCTCACTCGAATGGCACAGTTATGATATTGGCCATTAGTTAAATTAATGTTCAGATAAAATTCATAGTATGCAAAATCAACGCTGTTGAAATCCACTATTTTTGTTAGCTTGTATGTGTATTAATAATTATGCAAGATACAACCATTCGAAAAAAAAAATTAAAATACATATAATCAATCAATTATGGTAAGGAATAAATACGTTTCCGATAAATGTGGCTACTTTGACTGAAAATATTTTATGTTGTGCCATTTGGTGAAGAAATTACGAACTTACCAAATTATACCTATTAATTTATTCATTAAATAGTCTCAAAACACATATCTTGATTCATTCATTGTTACCACTGCAATCAATGTGTCCACATTTGATGGTACAGCAGTTACATTCTGTGGCAATATTATATTATCCTAATTTGTGGCTTCCTGCATGTTGTGCAGGGTGACTCAGGAGGACCTCTGGCTGTCAGCGGAACTCTTGTGGGAATAGTGTCCTGGGGAAACGAATGTGCCCGACCCAAGTACCCAGGCGTCTACACCAATGTCGCATACTTCCGTGACTGGATCAAGTCTGAGAGTGGCGTCTAGCAGCAACAAGAGTAGCTGTCACCGTGTTATATTCTTGACAGTGGAATGTATTAATATACTATTTTATTCTTGTGGATTGTTGTTGCATTCGGTGTATGACTGTTGATGTAATGTCCATTATACGGCTGCCGTCAACTTTGGGAACTCATCTCTTCTCACAATAAACATGCATCTAAGCAATGTACTTATCAGTACAGCGATAATATTAATTGACTTTTCTGTCACAAGCAGCACTGCAGACGATAGAAAATACTTGTGCGGTAAACATTATGACGGCACACTTTTCCTTTTTACCTCACAGGAATGTGGTTACTACTACGAGCAACGTGTTTATTTAACTTGGTTTCATATTTATTTAGAAGGCTGCCTGTGAAAACCCACGCATTTTATTCAAGGAAAGAATTAACTGGTTGGTGTTATTTTTAGGTCGTGTTAGTAGATTAGCCGAAATATAGTCATCAAAAATACAGAAAATTTCAGTATTGTTAAAAAGCGATTGATGTTCGCCGTTATTTAAATCACATGTGAAAGTCATAAAAAACTTGCTATTTAAATTATAGCAATATTTTGACTTGTTGCTTCTCTGTAGATGATCCATACTTTCATAAAGACTTCAACGAAAAACAATGTCCTAGATCTTGACTGAACATTCAATATTTAATTAGCATTCTTGCAAACAATATTCATACACACCACTGTAAAGCAAGCATAAACACATTTTTCTAACAACTCAAACTCTAAAATCGTTTAAAACAATATCACAATGGATTTATCTTGTGTCTGTGTGTTAAAAAGAAATTTTTCTGCTACCGGGGATAATATATGTGTTTGCAAAAACAATTGATAAGAAAACAATAGAAACTGTTTCTCAGCGGTCGTTACACAAAATGATTACGCACCAGAATCCAAAATTATTTTGTTACATAATAGTACTAATTAAGGCCTCGCTCTTTAGTTTTTCAGTGATATATAGTAACCGATAGTTAAAATTGTATTATTATACTGAATTTTGGCTTTTAAATTATTTCGTCATACGTGTGATTTTGACATGCTGTATTGAAGGCTACACCTATACTCTATTAATGGTAATCATGTACCTCTGTCTTCACATTTGTTACTTACAAGCGGTTGCCGCCAACAATTGTACAGATTGTTTCCCTTCGTTATGATGAAGCGTTTTAATTAATAAAAATCTTCTCTGTATCAATTCGCTACCAGAACTAGGACTATAGGTTTTATTTATTTAGTCTTATTAAGTTTTCCTTTTATTTCTTTTTGTGATGTTTTATGTGTGAAACAAACATGTTAACTTCTTTTAATTTATATTAAGTTGTTAACGTAACTATTCCGAGTAGGTTTTGTTAGGAAACATCCGCGATAGCGTAGGTTAGGGCGAGTTGTTGTAACTGTGTCGGTTTGGCTCACGTCCTTTTTTTATTTTGTGAGTTAATTTTTATTAATTTTTTTTTACTCTCTTAATATTTTTAAAAATTACGTCGTAATATTTTTCACTCTTTTAAGAATTATCCACCGCATTTTTTTTGTACTCTCCAACCCAGACTACAGTTTCGTAACGGTTGCAAAGGCTCTGGAACTAGCCTGGAACAACGGTTTGGAGAGAAGATTAGTGGACGTGAAGCGATTTGGTCAGTGCTAAAATCTAGGTCTTCAGCGCTGGTGAAGGGTGACATGATGTGAGTAAAGAGCGGCACCGGAATTAAAGGTTGGAGGAAACGGGAGACCCCCGAGAAAATCCGTCGACAAGCGGCATCGTCCAGCACGATTCCCACATGCGAAAATCCGAGGACCAACCAACATAAGGAACAGAAATATTTAGGCTAGAAGCTAACAAGTGTTAGAAACCAAGGCGGTGTTTTAAGAAATTCGCTGGTAGTTTTTGTTATTTTAGTTTATATTTGGTCATTGGATTTCAGCATTTTAAATTATACAAAATATAAGATATTTTACAAATTACTGACAACATATGTTTAACACATGCTTGTTTTTAATAAAAAAAAAACACGATTGTTAGATGTGGGTATTGTTTCAAGCATTAAGTTTCATTCATTCTAGTGCAACTTTTTCGATGTTAAACTGAAACGTCATATATTACAGCGATAAATGTGCACACAAAATATTACATTTTGAACACAAAACATGTATTTTACTACAAATACGACGTTTTGTAACACACTCTGGTTTTGATTGAAAATACAATGTTTTTACATGCAATTATTTTTTCACAGGAGTTTTGATTACTGTTGCAACTTATCAATTTTGAAACTTTAATATCACAGGTTCTTAGCATTTACAATTGCACAAAATACAAAACAAATCAGCACAAAAAATATTTAACATATAAAAGCAACATATGTCTTAACACACTCCTTTTTTATTTTGTTTCAAAAACTACGAAAGAAGCAAATTTTTACATTTTAATTTTTTTTTCACTATAACTTTAATTTAATCCTTGTTCATTCATTTTGGAACTTGAAAGTCAAAGTCTGTTTTTGCGTTAACACTCGCACAAAATATATAATATACGACCAAACAAACACTAATAATACGACATATTTTAACTAAAACACATTAGTGTATTGATTAAAAAGACGAGGATTTTACATGTAGATACATTTTCACAAGAGCCTCAAGTTACATTCATGCCATCGCGACTCATTCAATTTGGAACTTTAAGTCATAGGTTTTAAGCATTTATACTTACACAGAATATAAAAAACATGTTTTAGAGTGTAATATATATATATATATATATATATATATATATATATATATATATATATATATATATATACACACACTAACAAGAGTCACACTTTAAAAACAATATTTTTACATGATGTCAATTAAATATTGTTCCACAAGACCCTCAAGTTACATCCACTCCATTCTAACTCATCCATTTCTGAACTTCACATCTCGTAGCTATTTACTAGGTCAGGTACATCTGCAACCTCTATCTCAGACCAAAATTTATGTCGATTCTTAGGCATGAAAGGAAGTAGTTTCTTTATAATGTCTTCTTTCTTCTTCTGTGAAATTCCACGTGCTTGCATACGTCTTTCAACTGGAGGAAACCAACACTTTAGAGTCTTAGCACTAAGAATGTTCATTTCAATAGGATCACCATCAAAACTTGTTCTGTAGCTCAAAACATTATGACCTCTACTTGCCACAATTTGTACCATTTCGTTTAAATAAGGCCTTGGTTTCATTTTATTTATTTTCTGGATAGAAGCAGGATTTTTCCAGTTAATGAAGTCATCAACTTGCATCCTTACGGCTGATACGTTTCTAGAATTTGCCATTTCAACAGTGTCCTGGAAATCATCAAAGTCATAAACATACTTTTTTTTATTTCAGTGAGAGTTCTACCTGATTGTGGAAGGAATCTAAAATATAGTTACAATTAATTACATCATACAAGGACATCATAGCCCTCTTTACTACGGTGGCGATATCTATTATAAGCAGTTTTGCCCACCGCATAAAACATAAGGATCGAAAATTCTCGGCTAAACACAAACCACGTGACTGACGAAGTCCAATCAAGGCGTAACTGACGTCACAGCAGCAAACTGGCGTAGACGGGGCACAGCTGGCTTCTCTTGTTTCAGTAGAACACATACCGAAGCAGCAGCCGGTCGTGCCAGGCGTCATAAATATTCGTTAAATTGGACAGTGTAATTTTGATCAATTTTTACAATTTAGCAATAGTTTCGTGGTCGGGGTTAATGTTCTTTCGTGCGTGAAACCGCAACAACGCATTTTAGCGTTCCAGTCATCGTCTTCAATTAAAGTAAGATAACTAGCATCAATTCAACTGTGTCGGGTAGACATGAAAGATCGAAAATAGAGACGGGATCGTCTCAACCCCTAGCCGCACTTGTCCGGGTGTGGCCAGGAAGGTTATTGTAGTTGGTTTCAATACCTGGAAACTTCGGGGTGGCTTGCGTCGTCACCTAGCTAGGGCAGCTAAAAACTGTTTGGCCACCTTTTACATAGAAGAATCAGGCTTCTATCTGCACCCACAAACGTTCGACGAACGACAAAAGTTTAGTGACATGGCGTATAAAGACACTTGAAAAATTTTAGCTGCGTGAGTTTAGTTTATTGCTGTAAACTGGCTTTTAGACACTCGGTTAGTAAAGGTAGAAAATCGAGTCGAAGATTTTAGTTATTTTGTCAATGAAGTTGAACGCAAGAGAATAGCGGTTTTAAGAAATCTAAGGGTTTATTGTGATGTATTATTCTTGAAAATGTAAATACTACGTCAACCTTTGCAGCCGCGATACTTAGCATCTATTGTGGATGATATATCGTTAATTTACTATGTAAGCCAGAACAAATTGCTTAGTTTGTATTTCAGAAAGTGTTTTAAGTAGTGGTAGATTACATTGTACGAAGTTCCGCGCTCCATTTGTAATTAGCAGTTAGGTTCCACGTGCATGATATTAACGAGTGCTGTAGATAATTCAGCCACTCTAATGGTCCAAGGTCTCTCCTTGGCCTGATATATATCCACTATCAGCGTCAGTCTTCTATCTGTTCAATATGTTACGAGTAGCAGTCTTCCTGAGTCTTCTGGCCCTTGGCCTAGGTAAGTGAATCCTCTAGCTGTTTCTCAGTTAGCAATACCACAAAGTACGTTGTGAGTATATAGTACATACATACAGATTTTTTGGGAAAACTTCTGACTCTTAAGAACGCTAAATTTGGTCTAAGAGCATGATACACAATGTGTCCCCATTTTCAATACCTGAACGATTGTTTGCATAGCCGAAAATAACAATAATTTTGTGTGCTTAAATGTATTACTAAGTTTACACATTGAGGTGAAGTAAATACTATTTCAAAATTGAAATTGTTGGAAATGAGAATGTAAATTAGTTTGGTTAAGTAAATTTTCAAGCACCAAATAACAAACACCAAATAACAAATAAATCCGCCGTAAAGTTTTGATGGTGCTGGTATTATTTTTACGAAGAATGTATAGGTTTATGTATATAGACTAATGGTTTGTAGTGTGTGTAAAACAAAATCGTTGATCATGCAAGTCACACAAAAACAACAGGTCAGTTTAGCGTAAAGAAACGTACTGATGCAATTGATGCTGAAAAAAATAAGCGGTGGTTATTTTTAATAATCAAGAAGTTCTGACTTGGAAAGTCAGTCAAAGTGAAACAAAACAAACAGGCATAAACGAAAACAAACACATTTTTTGTATACCCATAAACCTATACTACTCGATCACGACAACTAATCCCGCGGGTGAATTGCTGTATTGTCCTTGACCACGCACAACTGGCGTGGCACCACAGCACCGTCCATAATACTGTGGCACAGGCAGCTGGCTCGGTTTTCACCACTCTACGTCTCCACTGACCGTGTGCCATGAACTCATGTCGGATGCAGTACATTTCCCCTCCCTGTGATGTGTCTACCTACTACCAGCGCCATGCTTCTTCTCCTGACGAGAGGACTAGTTGTCGTGGTCGAGTAGTACATCCTTCTTAGAAGTCCTACTACAATTATCACTCAAATATCTCATTATTTTTGCTGTGAGTTAAGCAAATGTGAACGAGAGAGAGAGGGGGAGAGAGAGGGAGACAAAAAGGGAGAAAGAGCGGGAGAGAGTGTGTGTGAAATAGAGAAGTCGAACTGCTGTAACAGGTACACAATGAGCTAATATCTTCATCGTTAATGATGTTTTTCCATCAACAATTTGCGTTAATGTAACTACCGTATATGTCTCCATTCAATTCCGATGAACGAGGTATAGTGCAATATGGTTTTACCAGTACCATATAGTGAATAGAGTGCTTGTTAAATGCTGTGATTCTTTGCTCCTTTCAGTTGCATTCATAGAATGGTTTGTCGTGTTATATTCATATCGTATTAATTTTCTCACATCCAGAATAAAACTTGAAACATCTATAATGCAATCTATCTTGAAAACCCTCCATACGCACATGTACCATACACACTTCAAATACAATTTTTAATCACCTGATCATCAGCTGAACTTTGTATAGCTTCTGTTTTGTTTTTTATGTACGATTATTGTGTTGCTAGTCTAGTCAGGCGCGGTAATATTTATTACTATGTGTGTTTCATTCCGAAACTATTTATTTGGTCGTGAGAAATTTGCTGACTCGAAAGTCTAGAGGTGCAAACTTTTTTCATATGTATGTAACATACACATAATGTATTTGCACAGATATTGCTTAGAATTTTATTATGTCTTTGACATTCAGGTAATGTAAATATCTAAATGAGTAATTGTGCTATGGTAGTAATATTTATCTGTGACTAGTGTTAATTGAAATTTTTATGTTTGTTAAATGTATGGTATATTTTCAGGAAATGTTTTTATAATCATACAATTTTGTAAAGGCTCTTACTAGGAAAAAACGTAACTTAATTTAAAAACCAGATCATTTGCAGACCACACTGTACTAGAAAATGTAGTTATCTTTGACTAATTTCTCTTTGTTGTTTAACTTTAAGTATGACTATCTTGCAAACTAGAACATCAGATCTATTCTGTGAAATAAAGCCTAATTCAGGTTTAAATGTTCTTTCTATTTCAATTTATTTCACAGAATCTAAATAAATAATAACATGGATAGAATACTTCGACCAGAAAGATTTTGTCTAGACCCAAGCGAAGAAAACTCAACTCAAGGATGGAAACACTGGTTCAAGACTTTTCAAAATTTTATTTCCTCTGCTGGAATTAGTGAAGCTGATCGATTGAAGGTACTAACAAATTATATTTCTCCCTCTGTATATGAATATATAAGTGAGAG
>PNEQ01001202.1:0-37225 GCA_003012365.1 Medauroidea extradentata
TTAGCAACCCCAAGGACGACCTGGAAACCCCAAGGATGACTTAGCGACCCCAAGGACGACTTAGCGACACCAAAGACGTCTTAGCAACGCCAAGAAAGATTTAGCAACACAAAGGATGACTAAACTGAATTCCAAGATTGTGTAAGCTTGAAATGTTACAGCAGTTAACAGTTCTGTGACAGAGGCTCAGTGATTTTGAAAAGAACTAGAAGAAAATATGTTTCCTGAAGTATTCAGAATTGTCAAGGCAAAGGGAGAAACTAAAGGAGCACTTGTATGAAAATTTAATCTTGCTGTGTAGAGGAACACAATAACCGCTGTTACTAAATTTTTCTGGTGTTATTCATGGTACATAGCCGATGACCTACTAAAACAATCAAGATAGATTATTAAAAATTTTTAAATTCAAGTATTCCTTGGAAACCAGCGGTAGAAATCAGTTGTGAGCAGCTGAGGACTTACATGCATGTCAGAAAGTTACAACGTAATCAGAAACCTTACCGTCAGGAATCCACAAGGCAAACTATTCTCAAACTGTAATGTAATAGTTTGTAATACAATAACTAAACATTTTTATTGGGTAATTTAAGCATTTATTATCAGAGTCAACACGTGATAGGAACGGACAACGATTCTCCCACGGTCTGTATGAGCACACCAGTTATGTCGCTAGTAATTTATATCAAACTGTCATTGAGTACAGTTTCATTTCTATACTCGTGACGGATTTTCTACTTTCTTATACCAACATTTATTTCTACATTTTAAACCCATTACAAATTCAAACTTCACTCCGAACCACACATAGAACACTTTATAGTTTCTTCATCACATTGCAGTGTGAGCTAAGACACAGAGACAATTTATGAGGTGTCTACTTTTTAAATGCGAGTATTAAGTATTGTGAGTTAAGCCTATATATAATAAGTACTTGTTGAAGGTAACTTTAAAAGCTGAGATCATAGTTTACTTGGCCATTAAATCTAATATGGACGCAATGTAAACCATTAAACCTAACTTGAAGGCGAGCATGATAATAAACATGTTACACAAGCATTCTACTGTATGACAGCCGACTTTAAAATTATCAGACACTTTTAAGATTGAAGTAAAAGCCTCGCTTTTCCGTGTGTGGCGCTGTGGCCAATCCTGTGAAAGACGCCATCAAGTAATACATACTGTATACTTCCTTTGTATGAAACCAAGAACTAAAACACATAAAAAATACAAATTTATTTTCGTTTACCTGACAGTTACATACCTTAACTTGTAGTTCCTCAGGGAATGATTCTAGAATGTCCCACACTAAGAACAGATAGTAAAATCAGACTATAGACACGCACAGCTGCACATATGTACTAGTAAGGCTTCTAAGAAATGGTACCTGTCCTTATATCTTACAATCATATATGTCAGTCTAAGATAAGCTCTGCTATGACATAGTAGTTTTTAATGAGTGTACCAAAAAGCGATTGTTCTATCATCTGTTGATTATGCGTGCTTGTTTAAGTGGTTGTGGAGTTATATTGCGTCATAAATATTTGTGTCAGGCACGTGACTTCCCGCGCCTAACCACCTTTGTTCGCGGAATGAAGAATTCAGACGGCAAAACAGCCTTGAAAGATTACGCTGATCACTGAACAATAGCAACATTTCGAAACATACTGACTTTCCCAAGTAATGGTCAATATCTCATAATGATCATCCTCTCCCACGCACTACCCAATACAGTAGGGAATGTTCGCACCACTTTGTTTCAGTGTTCTGTGTACATCTGCAGCTGTGTTTCGTGGTTACTTGCAGAGGGTGTTTGTGTAGGGATGTCAGTCAATTGGTAGAGCTACTCAGAACAAGTTAGCTGCGACGCCACACGTCTGTCATTAGCGGGTAGCCAGAGTTAACAAGAGTCCTCGACTGGCGCATGGACGGCGTTGCAGCGTATCACGAGTCTTCTATTTTACGTGAAACCGCTTAACTTACTCATATTATGTTTATCTACGGAAAGAACACATACTTGAAACCATGTTTCCATTTTTAAAAAAAAAATGCAGTACGCTTGTTAGAAACATGATATTCGGGCCTCTCAAAATGGCTAAAAACGGTTTTTTTAGACTGTTGTAACTCCGAAAATATTACCTGAATTCGTAAAGTGCAAAAGATAGGCATGCGTTGGTCTTTATATAATACTATTCAAAAATAAAATATTGGGGCAACTACTTAAAGTCCCGTAGGAAACAGACTTCAACGGAAACCTTGCACGCCAGTTTGGCGCGCTGCGAATAGAGGCGATATGCTGCTTGTCAAGCCTAGGGCACTGGCTCTTATAGCTACGCTGTTGCCTCGCGTCAAAGGTGGAAATTCGACACCGGCGAAGACTCTTCTTAAGGGGCCTCCATAGGCTGCATGTGTGTATGTGAGACAGGAGCGGTAAGGTTTCCGTTGATCGACGTAAGTAATGTATTATCGCCTCTACACGCAAGCTACACTCAGATGACGTGCTGCACTTCACTATTATCATTTTCTCTACGGAACTTTAAGCGATGACCACATTATTATTATTCATGGGCAGTTTAGTTCAAAGTCTAACACTTGCTTCTATTGTTATATTTTTCGAATTCGTATGTTGATTTTCCAGATACGGCAGTCTGGAAAAGTCAATTTTGACCCTTTTGAGGGACCAGAAAAAAAAACTGTTCCTAATAAACGTGCCGATGTTTAAAACTATACCGACATAGTTTGAAGTGTGTGTTATTTTCGTAGATAAACATATATAATGTGCATTAAATAGTTTCGCCAAAAAAGAGAACAGTCGTAACTCGATGCAACGCATTTGAAACTCAGGTAGGCAGGCCCCTTAAGAGTGTGTGGTAGATAAATAAACGCTGAAAACATCAATATGGATAAAAAAAACTCAATGACAATCTTGGATAACGGTATTCGCCAACTTTATGAGAAACATTTATCCAAAATTACTAATTCGTTAAGCGTGATCTCTTGTTGAAACTAAAAATAAAAATTTTAAAAATGCAATAATTTTTTTTAAATACAACTTATTTTTATTTTTTATTTTTATGAGGATGAAATTGTAGTGATCTTTGAACGATTCTTGCAATGGGTTGGTATTATGTATAGAACCGATATCATGGACATACGCCATTGCTTGCGAATGTTGCCGTCTTGCAGAAAACATCCACAATAAAACGAAAAACAACAAAAAAAAAACCAACAAAGAAAAATCGAGCGTTAGCTGTTGTTAACAAACATAATAACAAACTGGAATATAGTCGTGTGATGAAAGACGACACAACAAAAACGAACGAGAATACAGAAAAGAGACTTATGAAAACAGGTAATAGACAAACACAACGAAGACAACACAAAAGTCGAGAGACGAAATGAGTGTGGAACAACGACGAAACACGAAAAAAACAGACGAAAAACGGACGAAAAAGTAGAAGGCTTCTTGAACGACAACAGATGCGACGTTTCGGGAACTGGGATCTGTTTCCGTCTTCAGGCACACGTGCAGACTGAGGAACTCCAGCAGACTCACAGTCAGTCTGCACGTGTGCCTGAAGACGGGAACAGATCCCAGTTCCCGAAACGTCGCATCTGTTGTCCAAGAAACCTTCTACTTTTTCGTCCGTTTTTCGTCTGTTTTTTTTTTTTCGTGTTTTTTCGTGTTTCGTGTTTCTTTTTACATCTTAATTCTGTGTAAAAAAAAACATTTTAAATTGTGTAGTAGTAGCATAAAATAGAGAAGTTCGAACAGGGAGGGCGGGATAGTATTAGATGTGATTCGGACAAACTCGGCTGCACTCGAAAATATTCGGCACTTTGTCATCCCAGTTGTACGTTGGTATACATCTGGTTAGTACATTTTGAGGTAAGGCGGGCTGAAAAGATCGTTTTTACTAAAGTATGTTGTTAGAAATATAGTACATAAAAAAAGAGATCTGCTAGCACGTTGCAACGCTGTTATCAGTAAACTCGTTAGGTCGGGAACACTGCTCGCTCGCATAGTGCTTCATCGATGTTCGCCTCATACACAACTGTACATTGCTGCATTGCGAGCACACGCGTACAGTGGAGACACAATACAACTGTGTCGAGTGACCAGATAAACACTATCAACTGTAAGCAGTGTTACCAACATGTGTGTGCCGCCCCCTTACACTGACTGATACTGATTACATAACTACGCCGTTATTAGAACCTCGCTGCACTACAGTAGGTGGTCAGTCACGTGACTCTGTCCTGCTAACAAACAATGCTTTTCAAGTGGAAAATGTAGTTAGAAGTAACGTCTTTAAAACGAACACTATGTCTTAAAAACAATCGTAAACAAATACACAGCTCTAGTTTTTACCAGCGTACTTTGTAGGTAATACCAAGACAGCACTTGTACAGACATGGAAACATTTTTCGTTTATGATTAAACATTTTATTCTTGAAAAAGAAAAAAAAACCCAAAAATTTTAAATGCGAAACTTGTGCAATGATCCCCCCCCCCCCCAAGTGGGCACGCCTGTTTATACCGGTTTAATATTATGCTAACTGTGACGTCCGCACACATTGTTGATATAAAATACGGGTTTTATGATTGTTTCTCTGATGTTTTGTACACAGCGAATTCTGTTGCACTTTGTTGTGTTTTTGGTTGTGTCTACGGTTTCTTCTGTGTCAAATGGCGACTCTGGTAACCGCCGGTTAAGTGTGTTCATGTGGCAACAATGCATAACTTAATATTTTCCCGACATAGTGTTCGTTTCATAGACGTTACTTGTGACTACATTTTCCACTTGTAGAAATGTTTTAACTCTCATAGTATTCTCACTGCGAGATTGCAAAGTCAGGATTGGGAAGTTACGGAACATAGTAATAACCAAAACCAATTGACGTACTCGAATGAAACAATTTACACTGAAATGAGATATTATGGGCAATATGCTAAAATATTTAAAAACACGCACAGTGAGATGCCTTTGTACTTTAAAAAAATCTGAAAATATGACGATTTACTTTATTTATGGACATTTTTAAAATCAGTCAAAAGGATTTTGTTGTGTATTTTTAAATATTTTAGCATATTGTACATATTATCTCATTTCAGTGTAAATTATTTCATTCGGATAAGTCACTTGGTTGTTCTTATTCCTATATTAGTGTAACTTGCGAATTCTGGCCGACATCTTGCTATGAAAAAAAATATGAGAGCAAAAAAATTGCAAGTGGAAAATGTAGTTAGAAGTAACGTCTTTAAAGCGAGAACTATGTCGTGAAAATATAAAATAATGGATTTCAGCCAAGCAAACATCCTTAATCTGCTCTCAAACAAAGTGTCGTATCCCAGTGCCCGCACTGGAATGCTCTCAGTGTACACTGGCCAAGTTCCGTGTATTCAGTTGCAGGAACTCGAGCGACGAGAGTACTCGTATTCCATTGTAAGTCTCACTCGTCAAGCGTGTACTGCGGGCACTTTTCTCAGCTCGTGTCTCTGCAGACATTTCTGCGTTTCCCTGCAAATATGGCGGCGATCATTGTCTTGTAAACAAGGAGGAAATGTTTGCTGGGGTTGAAATACGGTGATATTTATCAGTTTGGATTTTGAATAATAGATAACATGTAATATAAGGTGAATACATTGTTTTATTAATATTATTATTTGTCGTTAAGGAGACGAAGTTAATCTAACCTAGTGGTTTGTGTACATATTTAATAGCTGGCCAAGAAAAAGAAACTGGAAATTTTCGTACATTTGTACTTTTGCCTGTTGTCAGTATCTGGGTTCTAAGAATTGTATGGTAAAATTTATTTCTGGTCACGAATGTTTTGCTCGGTAAATTCGTCATATTTCAGTTGTTAGAAAAGAAACAATTAGTCGCGAGCAGTCACGTAACACACTCCCCCCCCCCCAATCAGTTTTGAGCTCGTCCGAGAGCGCCCCAGAGCTGTCTATTGGAATATGATATTACTACGGAGTCTAAGTGAGGCGAGATACTCCATCACGGGTTGGCTAGAGCTCTCTGCACTGAAAAATGCATTACTGTATAACTGTACCAACCACTGTCCATCTGCTACACAGTACATTACTACAGTAGTTATGTCTCACGAATACCATATTTTTACTTACACAGTTGTCAGTTGTGCGCGTGCCAAAGTAGCTATTTGACTATCTGTGCTGCTTCCCCGAAGTAAGAACTATTCAAACAACACCAACGAAATAATTTAGTGAGAAAGAAAATGTATGAAGCTACACAATGGCACCTTTATTATTTAACATAAAATTATTGTTTTTTAAATAATAGTATTCGAAGATATGCAAAATGTTGGTACATTTAAGAAATTTTTTTTTACTGCAAACAATTTTTACGTGAATTTACAAATGTGTCATTCTTTGGCTTAACACATTTACTTTCATTTTAAATTATTTCATTCGTATTGCTTGAATAGTTTTTACTTTGTGTAAGTAGCAAAAATAGTCCAATAGCTACTTTGACATACCTACGCTTGTGGGATTAATGTAATGTACAAGAAATGTCTGGTAAAATTATGAATTTGCGAATTTTCCGGTGTAGAACAGTCTTAACGAGGTAACCTAGTTTCCTTAAAATATTGTATTTGGTTTAACTAGTTTATAACTTAGTATCGACTAGGACGATTTTTCCTGGAAACAGTACTATCAGGCATTTTAAGGCCGTGGCCCTTCATTTATTTCAAAGAATTGCAAATAACTGGGATATTTTTTAAACGAAATGCTAAACGACGTAAAAACAATGTTTTCATCATTGCTTAATGCTGTTGGGACCTTCAAACCAACAGCAAATACAGCATGATACCTTCCGCCCTTATGAAAATAATAGGGGTAGCTAAAATGTAATTGCATATAATTTTTTTACCATCTGCATTATCGAACATTAGAAGATAGTTAATTGAGAATTGAGATCTGTGTAACAAAAAAGGTCCTCTTATTGCAACTGTCTAGGGCGTACCGTTTGTGCTCAAAACACACTTGAATAATTCGCGCAGACATATAGAGCCTAGATCATAGGCAATCCTGCGAACATTCGTGTGAAGTGTTCAGTGTACAGACTATGGTGGACGTTCACTGTAAACAAGTACAACACTGTTAAAGTCGCAGATCAGTTTGTTGCTAGTATTCTGTGTACATATCGTAGCAGTTGTGAATGGAAATGGTAAGTCCCAGGAAGCTGAAACATGTGTAAATGGTATTGTGTTCGTAATGCTGATAATAAATCAAACACGAATAACTTCGTGAGGTAATACTTGAAAAAGAAAAATAATAATTCAGTGTCGGTTTCAATGTAGTTTCTCTAAAGCATGTCATTTCGCAATAGTCATGGTGGTCTAATGGTTACGATGCTTGTCTCCCTACAAGGTGATACGGTTTTGATTACCGCCGGGTGTCATACCAATTATCACATGTGGTAATCGTGCCGGTGCGATGACGTTGGAATAAGGGTGCCAGCGTTCCGTTTTATTGCCACCCTATTGGTGCATTTCAAAGTAATGGCTTTGCAGAAGGACGACGTTAACAGAGATGGAACACACCTATGTGTGCTTCCAGCCGTTTTTGTTTCACTTCCACTTCATTTCTATGGAACTTCAGCGCCCGTCTCTTTCTGAACCAGTTCAACAGCAATTTTGCTAACGCCACATGTCAGGGAAGGTCGTGTGTATTTCAATTTATATTAAGTTCAATTAGTTTCTGTTTTCCAGCTGTTTCGTCGCAGGTTATGGAATCCTATGCGGACTGGAGGAAAGTTACAAACACGCATGTGTTCCTTAGCTTCAAGAGAAGGAAAAGATAAAACCCAGCAGCACTTGTGAGCTACCACAAGACTAGGTAACATTTATTATTTTTTATTATTATGTACAATGCAACTAGTAAATATTTTTGTTACAAGGATTATCGCAAGGAAACTTAAGACAACAATGCAGCCAACCTATGCCATGGGTTTGAAGGAAATACTACAGTAACATACCATTCACAGCCTCTGGTTTGCATTCCACGATTTTTAAGTAAATATTAATAAATTATGTGCTAAAAATTAAGAAAGGTAAGGCAATAAACTGTATAATATAGATCGCGGTGATCGAGTGGTAAGATACATGGTCACCGAGCACGACGATGCAGTTTCGAACCTGGTGCGTTCACACACACACACACATATATATATATATATATATATATATATATATATATATATATATATATATATATATATATATATATATATATATATATATATATATATATATATATATATTTGTTCCTTATGAACTCCAAAATGTCTGGAGCGATTTTAATTACATTTTCAGGCAATCTTCAAATCAGTCCAGCGGGTGATCATGTGAAGTTTGATAGCAATCAAGTCAACATAAATATTACTATTATTATTTTTTTCTTTTTGCCAGTTTTGTGTCATATGTTAAATTAATAAATAAAATAATAAACTAATCAAAATAATAACACTAATTATTAATTAATTACGTAGGATCGAGACTAGGAAGTGTGCGGCATGTCAGTGTATCAGTGTATAGACTTCAATTCTTAGCTATAGATAATTAGTGCCACCCAGGTCGCATGAAACACTTTAATACATAGGTTTCCCTTCATGATCCCTACTGCAAGTACGTACAAGGTTATTCCTCGTAATGTTACAATCCTATAACGTGAATTTTTTTCAAGAACAACCTTTGTAACTATACAATGAACCAGGAGCCGAACGCAAAGGAGGGGCGAGGGGCTGCAGCTCACCACCAAACTACTGATTTTCTAAACTTCTGAAGATATATGTATTAATATTTCAACCAGGAAAACAACTTGAACGTCACCATTCTGCACCTTCAAACCCACCTTTCCCTGGACCCCTCCTTTTTTGGGTGGAACGATGAATGGCAACATGTTGCCCCCCCCCCCCTCCAAACAAACTGAAATAATGGCTGTGTTTTTGCTAACGATATAGACTCGGAGACTTGTTAAGTGCATATTAAGCACAAGGTTTAGCTCCTCCTAAAATAAAACGTCGTGTATGTCCTTGCCAGGAATTTCTTTGGCGACTAGGTTCCAAGGAATTTCCTCATAAAAAGTACAATCATTATTGTTGTTGTTACCAGCTACTATAAGGAGACGAAACTATTCCAATGATCTACTGGTCCTACTTTACTAGTTTGTTTAGTAATCAGTGCTCACAGAATTCATCACGTATGTTTGTATTCCTTCAAATAATTATACATTCATTTTGCAGCCATCACTCTCTTCCGACTACAAAAACTAATTAAATAAATAAATAAATAAATAAAAATAAAAACAACAACTGAACAAGAAATTCTCATTAAATAATAAATCATAACTGGGGAAACGTAATAATTAGATACACGTACTTCTATGCTTATTTTTTTTTATCAACGATGGCGATTAATGTCGTGGGCGCACCTTCCAAGACTAAGTACTACAGTTGTCGCTTTTTGTAACCTATTGAAGTAATTTATGGTACAGCTAGGCCTACCATGAAAATGTATAGCAAATTATATAACAATTTAAATTTTTGAAACTCATAATATTCTAATATTTTTTTAGGGTGCCAAAATAGGGTACAAAACATTGCAAATACCTTTCCTTGGTTTCGGAAATATTGCTAGTTTTGTGCACGTTTGAAATTCGCTGAAAACTCAGATTACACACAGGAGCACAAATGTGCAAATAGCAGGATTGGCACATCGGTATTAGATAGAATGTCATTGTTGACAATTACATGCAGAGTATGAACATGCACCACCGCTCATCAGTGAAGGGGACAACAGCGACCACGGAACATTAGCTGATGATAATAGTCTATGCCTCATGGGCTTGATACACAAGTCAAAATATATAAGTTTCGTATTCACGTTTTAAAGAATTTTATGAACAAAGTCGGCGACGTTTGCGGAAACTCTAGGAATGGAAATCTGCAACTCCGGACATATCCACGTAATTTAGCGCTATAAAGGCATCAGTTTCAATTGTTAGGTTTCTCGAAGCGAATAAAAAAAACTGCATCCCTGAACAATACTTTTTACCAACTTTCTGAACAAAAATTTTTCTGGACTAACGTATTTCTGAAGAACAATCTCTAACGTTGAAATCTTGTACATTAAAATGCGATGCAAAAGATTATACTTAACAAATGCATCACACTCGGTAAACATTTGCTCATAAAGTAGCATTAAAAGAAAAAGGTTGGGTGAAGTTCTCCCTGTAAAATTATTTTGTAGCAAACACAAAACACTTTTGTTGATGACTACAACGTTTTTCTTAATTTTTTTTTGCAGCAAGCACAAAACATATTTACAAGGTGGATACCAACAAAATATTTTGTAGCTACCACAAAACAATTATTTTTCTGTGCCGCAAATATTATCTAAGGATGTTGTTATGTAGTTATTCCATATTGACACTCAAAACGCGTAGATTTCAATTTGTGTTTTCTCATATATTTATCTTACAGACACTCGTAAGTACAGGAAACATCAACAAAGCCTTAACAGTAATTATGCACGCATAAAAAGAACAGAGAAAGAAATTATTCAACAGTTCATAACTTATCTTGTTTTTGGTAACCTCTACTGAAAGTGTATAAACCGAGATAACCTTTGTGATAGAAATCTAAACATGAAGGAACTCATTTGTTCCCACGTTTAAAGGAAGCAGGAATTTGCAAGCATTGCTCGTATACTGTGTTTCGTATAACTTCAGGGAAATTTGACAGCTACTTATGGGCAATAAGAAACGGGCCTTAGAGTATAGAGACTCTGGCAATGGAAATGGATGAACCTGGCTATGGCGGCCATTGGAAAAGGACGCACGACTGTGTAGTAAGGCTGCAAGCGTGCCACCAGCCCCCCCCCCCCCCCAACACCCGGGGTTGTGTTCTGATGCAAGGAAATACTAATTTAAAAATTCAGACTGTGGTACAACATTTTAAGAAATGTCACGAAATTTCCTAAAATTGACAAATATTTTTGTAGGCCTACTTACGTTAGTTCAATAATGTAGCAATACGTAACTACACCAGGTGCTCCCCTCCAGCCCCGCCCCATGCTGTTCAACGTCGCTCAGTAAGTGGTTACATTTCATTAAATAATATGTATACCTACGCTACTTCGCTACACGTTTGTTCATCTTGGCTGGCACCGACTACAAAAATAACAATTACTGTACATTGATGTCCTAACATATTGATTGTATTCTCAGTAGTCTAAAAATAACGTCATTATTTTTTTTTTTTTTTACTTTTTAGTGTTTTTTCAGAATAGTTTGTTTTGAAGTCGGTGTTATTTTTTGTTCATTTTTTTAAAAATAATGTATAGTGTATTTGTAAAGTTTTGAACATTATCTTTACTTTTAACTGTTTCTTTCTATTGACGTGTTTGCAGTAAATTTTCGCACTGTACATAAGCTCTGGAATTATAGCCTATTGTGGTAAGTACTGGACTGAAGGTCTGCATAGTGATAAGGTGTAGAATAAGGAGGTTTCAAAGTTTATATTGACGTATTGACAGGCTGTGTCGCTTGTTTCGAAGTTATCAGTTTTATTTCAATAAATTAAGGCTAGAATGAATTATCAGTAATGTGTCTTAATACAAACAGTACATTTTACGATTAGGTGCGCACTAGTGGATTTAATTGGTACTAGGAGTGACTTAGTCTAAATGACATTGTGGGAGATAACTATTATCTTAAATTTTGACAGTGTAAAAAAAGAGTCAACCCTCAAATCTACAAAAAATAATACTGAAGTATGGTGAATGCCCTCAAAGTGATATTTCATTATGGTTTACTTAAAAATATGTGGCATATTTTCATTAATACGACATTGTCATACATATTTCAGATTCCTCTAGACGGGAGTATTATTTTTTGAATATAAACTGAAATGAGGGTTCAATCTTTTTTGCCTAATACTGTCCAATTATTTCATAGGTACGATTTAATATTTCGAATACAATGTGCGTAATGAAAGGTAATGTAACTGGCTAAGTTTCTGTTAAAATATTATCAAATAAATCTTGCCGAACTCGGATCAGCAAGAAATTAAGTAAAATGCAGCACGATTAGTGTTAGTCATCCACTTGAGAAATGTAACGTTTTCTTGACTAGGGTATGTTATGTGACAATGTGCAGACATTGTACGGGATTATCGAGATTAGTATTTATTATTCGTTTATTGCCATTTCGTACATTTTATTTAGACATTCATATTTTAGTTTTGTGAACTAGCAAACTTTATTATTTACAAAGAGAGATTTATGTTTTAGTAATGCAAGTGAAATTGTAGTGTAAATTTTGCATGAATCTATTCTGTTGATGCCACTGAAGTTATTAAAATGCAACATTATTTACAAACTCGCATTTTCGATTATTATAATTTTTGTTAGCATATGTTCCATAACTATGTTTTGTATGGTTCGTTACTAGGCAATGCGATTTGTACATCAGCAAGGACTAAGTTACAGCCATTAGAAGCATCCAGTAAATGTTACTTTGTCATCCTCGATTTTATAAACGCGTTAAACAATTATTCACTGGTAAGAATAAATACGCGATTTCAATATTTTGACGACTTCATAACCTACAAGCTATTATGAAAAAAAGTCACTTCGTTAATGATACTACTTCACATTATTATTCTCGCACGATACAGTACATTATAGTGCTAATATTAATATAACAAGTTTTGACTGGATTTATTTGCTTGGACATACTCCATTGCGAAATAAATGACTGTCAAAAGAAAACTAAAAATAATACAAAAAACATAAATAAGCAGAGTATGCTTCAGTCATCAGGATACATACACAACATGAAATTCCAAAACTGAAATCTGGTCAGATAAAACAAGGAACAAAACAGAAAATAAAAGAAAAAAAACTTAAGTTAACATGCGACACAACGATGAGACGAAACAAAACACAAAGATGTCGGACACAAAAAGAAAAAACAACAAACGACACAAACAAGGAGACGAAACAAAACACAGTAGTAGCAAAACTACTCTGCTTATTTATGTTTTTTGTCTTATTTTTAGTTTTATTTTGACAGTCATTCAATTTGCAATGGAGTATGTCCAAGCAAATAAATCCAGTCATGCACTCCCATTGCACAATTCTTTCAAAGATCATAAAAAGTTTTATTAAATTAATGAAAAAGGAATGTGATAGTCACAATCTACAGCGAATATAGTCGGCTTGACTCAACCGTCAACGTGTTCATGTGCAGAAAGGATATTCAATAGTACCAACACGCAATAATGTAATGTAGTATATTATTAACATATTAGTTTCAGTTATTACATTGTGTATTTTTTCGTAGTGTTTATGGATTTTCTATTGCGTGTTAATTCTTACATAAACAGGTCGCAGTACTATAGGACGTTCTTCGAATTTACCGATTCGGAATATGTTTGAGCCTATTCCGTACACATACATCTCTGTCTACCTTACAATGTAAATAGTTGAAGCGAGGAATATAGTAAGTGACGTGATAACACCAGCGTGCGCCACGCCGGCTGCATGTCATCAATGGTGTTATCACTGCAGCAAGCAAGACGCGGAGTGATACGAAGGCCGGGAGTATTTCCTGCAGTCTACTTGTCTCTTACATGCCTCCTCCACGCTTCTTCATTGTAATTGTCTAGTCAGGAAATAATCCTGTTGCAGTACACATTGCATCAGTTTGAACTAAGTGTGGACACGTAGATAATTGTAGTTTTATCAACACCTAGCTAAAATGGGCACTTTTTTGGCCAGGGGAAGGGAAAAAAAGGGGGGGGGGGTGCGTGTTCTTACAACGCCTGTCACACCTCTTGTAAGAGGTATGCAACCACACATCATCATTTGTGCGCACGCTCATGCACACACACACACACACACATACACACCAAACAGACAAGTTAGGCATTTGTTCTCTTCCTTCCTTGTATTCTCACGTCATCACTACAGTGTAGAAAAACACCACGCCATTTGTGATAATGGCGCGACCGGTGCAAACAAACACTTGCGCTGACAATCTTCACAACAGAAGCGCAGCGTCATTGTTCACAGGAACTGCTCCACAGCTCAGGTGTTCCCAGCCACAACTACGTCATATATGTTCGCGAGTTGTTACCAGACCATAACGACCGAGTGTTCGTGTCTGCAGCTTCTAGGCCCTCGTCAAGTTTTCCTCCTCCGTTGGCCAAAACAACGACAAATATGTCACGATGATATAGTAACGCACTGAAATAACGCAGCTACACTAATGCATGTCATTAAAAAGTTGTTTCATTTAGTATGTTGAACATTTAAATGTAATAACGAAAGTAATATTATGAATATGGGCAATCTGAGTTGTCTCTCTTCATTATTCATTGTTGATTTGCCATTACTGTTTGTATGTCAAATCTCCACGCGCCTATGCAGATTGCATGTTTATTTAACTGGACAATGTTTATTAACATTAATTTTTAAAAATGCCGAACGGTAAGTGATGTTCTGCAGCTTTTGTGTGTAAACGCGCAATTCATTAGGAGGCATATAATAATAATAATAATAATAATAATAATAATAATAATAATAATAATGCAATATTAATAATGCATGAAGAAAAGCAACCACAATAATACATTCTTAAAGGAAATATACAAAAGTCTAAAAATTAAAATAATGCTGAATTACGTGTTCTACGGTTGGTATTAGTGAGGGAAGAGTTGTAGCCAACTTCAGGCGTTTGTGGTAAAAAATAAGGTTCTTGGTGTTAAACCTGGGAGTCAAGACTCTGTGGCTCAAGTACCAACATTGCAGTGATGAACTGACCTGTATTGAGGACGTACGTCAATACAAGCTACTGTTACTAAGTCGCTTGAAAATCCAACAAGAATGATTCTATACACGAGAATGCAGACAAAAATACGAACTATTAATGACTTCTATCAACACACGTAACATTACGAAACAGGAAGAACATCAGTGTATGCACAATGCGTGGACCACAAACACAAAAGTAGAAATTCTGTGTTACATGTATGTTGCATCATAGGCGTGTGCACAGCGGGTGCAAGGGTTGCAGCTGCACCCCCAATTGCACTGCAATTTGCTGCACTTTTCACTTTTGAGGCATAACTTATCCTAAAATGTTACAGTTTATTACAGTGGCAAAGTCAATGCATTGGTTCGACAACTCCTCAAATAGCGTCATTTTGAATCTTAAAATCCAAATTTTTCCAGAGGGAGGGAGGGCCGCCGGACTCCCCCCCCTTTTTTTAAATTCGGGTGTGTACATATATACTTCCTACGTTCCCCCCTTAACCTAAACCTATGCACGCATATGGATGGCTTATTTGTTAACAGCGTGGGGTTTCTATCTTCTAGTTTACTTCCTTATTTTATGGCTCTTTTGTTTTATTGTGTATTTTCAGCTCGTATATATTGTCTGCTCCTCAGTAACATTGGCCCTCATGAAGCATGCATGTTCAGTTTTCACAATACTGCGGTGCGATACGCGTGACGCTTGCCGCTAGCGTCCAGTTCCTGCCACGCCTT
Organism: Medauroidea extradentata; assembly: GCA_003012365.1. NCBI lineage: Eukaryota > Metazoa > Arthropoda > Insecta > Phasmatodea > Phasmatidae > Medauroidea > Medauroidea extradentata. The sequence goes on from PNEQ01001202.1 coordinate 15,583, forward strand.
CATAACAGAGCGACGAAATATCGCCGGCAGCAAGCGGCGCGAACTCGTGCTGCCATATTTTACTAATATAAATAACTTTGTAACCAAACGATTTTTGACGACACGCGAACGGAAAATAAAAGAAATAATAAGCTGCGTATGCTCACATCGATTTAAATAAGTAAATGTAAAACACAAAGCAAAAGTTAAATTCCCTACTGAAAAGACAAATATATTAGTTTCTTTTCAACAAACTTAAGTTTAATTTGCGCGAATACCGGTATTTTTAACAGAATGCTATTAATATAAAATGGTTGTTTACTTATTTCTAACTTGAAAAATACGTAAAATACGTGCACGAGTTTTAAAATGTAAACAACTTTTCTTCTTCTTTGTATCGGTCGCCAGCGATGAGCGTCAAATCCAATGTCAGCTGCTAGTGCAATGTTCACTGGCATCAAGGCTCTGATTGGCTGACGCTCGACGCTAAGCGTCGTGTCGCTTCATTGCGAAAACCGCTTTAGTACACTAATTTGCAACGACCGCGCGAGGATTAAGTTTATAACGGGACTATTTCATATATACTATAAAATACAGTGATACGCTAGAATTTAAGACATTATTTGTGTTATTCTGTAATGACAGTAATTACAATTAAGTGGATTCAACATTAATATTTATGACAGTGCAGTTGTCATAGGTATATACGGGTACGCGGTCCATAGTAATCATAAAAACACACAAAACTATAACTATCATAAATCATACAGTAAATATGTGTTGTTTGGTATCAATGTAACCTGCAAAGCGCCACTTGTTCAAATATGGCAATGTAATTAGCATACGATCACATATGTTAGTTATAGTTTTTGTAAGTACCCATCAAACTGGCGACCTGGGAGGCCAGCTGCAATGCAACACGTCGGCCTAAGAGCCAGAAGAATAGCCCTTGCCCCCCTACTTCTGCTTCTTTCTATATCTCTCTTTCTTTCCATCTCTCTCTCTCTCTCTCTCTTTCCGCTCTTTCTTCCCCCTCGTTCCCCTGACCACTGGTAACTAGGTACTTATTGTAATAATGTATTAACTAAGATATGCCAATAGTATTCAATATTCATAAGGTTATTTATGTAGTTTAGTGATGTAAAAATGTAAAACTTTATTTTATGTAATAAATACGTAGGCCTTTTACAGCGGGCTCACGTACTTGCGGGTGGCAGAGTGAGTGCCTCTCTCTGATAGGCTGAGAGGATCTTCGTCACCTCCTTGTACTCGGGGGTGGGGAAGATACGCCAGGTTCATAGAGTACACGGGATGCCGAAGAGAGACGCGAATATGCACTTTGATAATTTGTTTAAAATATATAATGTGTGTTTTCAGATAAAACGGACCCATATGAAAAAAGTGTATCTGGGTCAGATCTGGCTAGATCTGAAATTGGCTAGATCTGGCATCAGGGAAAAGCAAATATACACAAATTCATATCTGGTCCAGATCAGTCTCAGATCTGGCCAAATTCGGATATAATGTTTTTCCACAAGGGACCTTGAATTAATAAGAATGTAATACCGGTACTGAAATTCTTTAAATCAGCTTCTAAATTATTGTTTAACATTGGGCTATTATGACTACGAACTGGGTAGTATCAAAAACTATAAAATGGAATAAAAAACGAAGAAAAAAGAAAAGTCAAGTCTCAGGAAATTATCTCATGCTGCTTTACTGAAGTGAATGTTTATTTTTTTTTTTTTTTTTTGCCATTGCGAATGCATATTGTTACGTGTAGTTTAAATATTTACATCCTGCAGGTCAAGCATAGTTCTTTCCAACAGAAATGTCAGAGCCATGCCACTTAACGTGGATGACAAATGTAACCTATCACGACGGCAGCACCAACACATGAGCACAGACCATGCATGTTGTCAATCTCTTCAATTCATAGCTACAAGAGTTCCAGAGCTGACAGTTCGCTGATGTTAAAGAAATATAGTACCACATAAAAACTAGCTTAAAACTTAAAATATATCATTCCAGTAAAATATTTGTGCGAAGAGTGAAAATAACTATTCGAAAATACTCTCATTAATTTATTCATGTAATTATTATAGTAAAATTCACTTTGACGGTTAGGTTATGTGTCGAAGCGTATGTTTATACTCCATAGAATGCGCTGACATAAGCAATAAAATGACAGTGCCTTAATAATATGTCTTACGTCAAAATATGTCGTGCACGTAGGAACGCAATTACATAAATCGCCCAATAAAAGGAATTATAACTTCTTCCAAGTTCTGATTTTATTTATATTTTAAACGTTCCTCACATATTTGTAAGAAAACATAAACTAACAGATATAAACATATAAAACGTAGAAAATGATCTTGGAAACATACACATTCTTAAGGGACCCGCCTACCTGACTGCTGTAATTGGTGCAGTATGGTTAGAATGCGTACACGCTGTTTGACCATGTTCACTTGCACGCAGTGATTGGAAACAAAAGCTTTACGACATACAGGTCTTGAGCGCAGGGGTGGGGTTACGTGATGTGAATATGGAGCAGAGACGGAATACGGAAGAGCGTGAACTGGGAATACCGCGAGAAAACTCGCCGGTCAACGACTACGCTCCTCATGTCTCTCTCAGGCGAGAATTCTTACTATCAAGTCCCATTGCAACAAACATTCAAAGACCTTATACAATGATTTATTACACAATTGTTCCGGATCAGAAAAAAAAAATCTCAACTGTTCTTCAATGTGTGTTACTTTAATTTTACGCTTGTATTGTGTGTTGGAGAAATACTTGAAGTAATAGGAACGCAAAGTATTCAACTGTGTACAGGACTCAAGCCATCCTTGAAGAGCACGTGCCTAGGCCATGATTGAAAGTAATCCTTACACTAGGAAACTTCGGGCTATGGGGAGCGACAACCTGTCTCATCTCTGAGCTGAGAGAATATTCTGGTCGTCTTCTTCGAGGCTACGAATACCAGCTCGCGGCAGCCAAGAGTTTTCGTGGTGTTAGTGGCGGATGTCATGGGAGGTGAAGAGGACGAATATGGCGACGACGGCAAGGAGCGAGGTGGGATCAGATCACAAGGTGACAGTGTGGGTACGGCGACAGAACAGTTGCAGCTGGTTGGACGGTGTGTTTGGGCGTGTGGGACGAATATGACAGGTTCGACTATTACTGTAAATAGTGACAAATGTCTGGAATGAGACGTTTTAAGAGAACAGAGACTTGTGTAATCTTAAGACTGAGCAGGGATTATTTATATATTAGTAAGACGTAACGGCAAATATAAATTGAAAATATTGATCTACACAGTTATGAGTAACATCTCGTGAAATTGTTGTAGAATATTTTATAAGGTTTGTGATTAATTAAGAAATTTAATTTAATTATTTTATTGAATTTTTCAAGTCCATATTGATGATCAAATCTGACCGCGCCCAGGGCAGTAAATTTGTAAAAGTGATTTTCTTTTCGCAGGTAAACATATTAGAGAAGTTTAATAGTTTCGTCAAATAAAAGTGTCTTAAAACGCGCTGCAATGCACGTATAAGATGTCTCCATGAATGATTGAAGGCAGAGGTGAAGTCACGGCCGGATGCAATGCAGGGGCATCATTTAAGGGAAAGGCAAGGGGGGGAAATGCCCCCCCCCCCTGGATTTAGAATTTTTAGTGTACAAAATATTTTTTTTTGTATTTTGTTACTTAAAAAATACAAACTTAACTATATCTAACTGAAGTTATATTTTTTAAGTTTCTAATTTATAGACGCTTAATTAATAAAAGAGATGCAACAAGGTCGCTGTCGCCAAAAAAACGCCCCCCCCCCCCCCAGAAAAACCTTAAATTACGCTCCTGCTGCAATGCCAGATATGTCGCTCAGCCAGCCCAAACATTGGACGGCGTGAGATGGGGGTGGAGCAAGGGCGGAATGCAATGGTGTGGGGGAACGGGAGAAACCTGAGAAGGCCTACTGAACTGCCGCCAAGTTTGCCACAAGCGAAAATAGAGGGCGTCACCTACGGGGATAGAAACATGACAGTAACGATAACTAGTATTGGCCCTTAAGTACGGCGAAACATGTCGAAGTATCTGGCGAGAGAGGTACAATATTTTACAATGGTATATCACTATTCCAAACACATTTTCTTACACACACACACACACACACACACAAAGATACATAAACTCTGAAACACAGAGACAATGTTTTTTAGCGGCATGCCGGAATTATATAATTCGGAAGCTAGAAAAGTTAGAAGCGTTCGCTGTTTCAATATGTTCTGTTTTGAATTTTAAACAAATAAATAAGTCTATATGGCAATATAAAACTGTAAAACATGTATTGTGAAAAAGTTAAGTTAGTACACTGTTTGTTCGTTGTAAGCCGAATAGGCCTATCACACACAAAATATAGAAAACATGTGAACAGAAGTCTTACGGTAGCTTTTGAAAGAACTTTTCTAATGTATAAGTTAATTAATCAAATATAATTTCAGTTAAAATTAATATGTAAAAACAATTAATTCTACTACACATTAACTAAGGTATCCGCACATAATTTTTTAACCATAATAAATAATTGTGCAAGTTTTGTAAACGCCTAAACTGCGTGGTTGTAATTTACGCCACAGCATGAATCGAGAGCATAGAAATTGAGTGTAATAATTTCCAAGATAAAAAAGGCCACTTTCTTCGCTTTACGAGATGACTTAGAAATGGCTGATCTACGTCTTTCAGAATTAGGTACACGGTTAGGTCGAGTCCCGTAAAATCAAACATCAAATATACGAAATAATTTCAAGCTTCTACTACGCTATGCCATTAATTAACTTTTGATGCACTTCAAGCTTGAGAGTAATCAATTTGGCGAAATAGGCTACAGTTTTTACTGAAATACATGCTGTGTTCTATCTGGCCTACAGGGTCCTTGCAGGCATCAAGTCCTTGAAAAGTAGGCCTACATACACACATGCCGCTATTCGAATTGTCCCTTCAGCAAAGGATACGAGACACTTTACCCTTCTCGAGCCCTAGGTACGAGTTAGTACGTGGAACTTGCGATGCGAATGCAAGTGCAAATGTAGCACTCAAACAGTGGTCGTGTTCCACGGTATGCGGTGATAAGCAGTGACTATACTCAACACTCAAGCCAGATTCACGACCACACTTCACGTACGTTAAGTATTTGAGATTGGATTCACAGCAACATTTTATCATGAGATGCGTGAAAACGTTAATTTCATCACAAAATGTCTGTAACAGACGATCGTAATTTATTTGTATCTTTTCGAAGCGAATTAAATTATTTATGACCACAAAATAAATGATTTCTCAAAATAAATTAATATTCAACTGAGTCTTACATGTGCACATGCTGCATTCACAACCACCACTTAGCATACGTACGTACGTGTTGATCAACTCTGTTACGTAGCCTATGCCTACGTAGGTAGGTACGCTACGCGAGGATGTGAATTCTAGCATGCACAAAAGTGGTGGTTGTGAGTCCAGCTTGAGTCTGTGGGACCATCAAACATGTAGCAGCAGGTACACTCTTCTTCCAGTACTTTACAAGAAACAAGGATCGTGTTGTCCAATAATATACCTCATGTTTATTGGATATGACAGGTAGGCATATTGAGTCCACGTGCTTAAAGTGTATAGTCGGCGCTTATATTGCATGCCTTGGATCACGACCACCGTACGCCACTGACTGCAATTAAATACTATTATATTAAGTAATAATTTACCTTGTCGTAAATTTAATTCGTTTCGGAAAAAAAGTACGATACTCTATTGCCGATACCGACATTAAATTATGACATGAATAATTTCCGTGCATTACTAGAAACGTTACTGTGAAGCCAATCTCTAATAGAGGGCGTGTGTTCGTACGTACGTTAAGTGTGGTTGTGACTCCGCCTTAATTCATGAAGGGAATAAGGGCTTAAGTGCTCGCGATCAAGTGCTCAATTAACTGAAATACAACGCAGCCTATTCTTACAATCAATTTGAGTATTTCCCTCACTTAATAATGAAAACATAGTAGTATATAAACACATTGTAACCGATACACTGCATTTAAAAGTTCCAATGAAACGTACTTTTATTCTGCTAAGAACGTCTTCAAAACCGCTCACTTACCGCGAACATTTATGCTAGTATGATCATATACTGCCCGGTCCGGGCTGGGAATAAAGCGCATAACATGGCGAACTGCAGATGTCATATCTACACCATACAAAACGAGCGCCTTACCTTTGTTATACCGCAGTGCACTTGTAGGAGGACGAGTGCGAAATAATGACAAACTTTCACAGCGGTAAAGTCGCGACACGACACGCATGCGGCTCGAACACTATCGAGCGAAAACTTACTCCGGATTCGTGCCACATGCTGCCACGTTAGCCGCCGAGCGGGATTGGACAGTCAAGGTCGACAAAGAGGGGAGAGCAAATGAGAGTGACCTTGCTTGTTGCTTCACCGCCTCATCTGCCGGCAGTTCTCCAGCGTGACGTCATTTGTTGTCTTTTGTATTGCGACAGTACCATAGAGTAGGTTTTCAAAAATTTTGTAAATAAACAAAATATTCTTTGGAGGGAGACGGGATTAGGCTGAACCTTGTTCAGGGTCCGTAGTTGCAAACTGAGCATTACTGCGATGTGATGAATTGATAGTTGATCGAGAGGCCATTAGTTGAGAAATCGAACACGGGTAAACTTACCCCGGGGTAACATTTGAAACGCCAAAAATTAGACATTTTGGCAGAACTACCCTTGCGAATACTTTGCTTATTCGTTATTAATATCACAACGACTAATATAAATTTACAACGATATATTTTTATAACATTCCTTACAAGATATCACACATAAAAAGTGCAGTACAAATGAATAATGTAGGTACAATCAGGTACAACTGATAAATTGCCAGTACAACTATGGCGGGTGAGTATAATAAATATGTCGTTGAAAGTTAATAATATTCACAGGCTTATTAAATCGTGTATTATGCTTGCTTAGTTGTCAGCAATCAAGTTTTAATAATTAATTAGTATTTAAAAGTAATTGAAGTAGATTTTCCTTTTCAAAGAAATTTGGTGATGTTTAGTTGTTACACGGTAGATGATTTTGTTTTGGTTTGTTGAAGAAACTGACTGACTACACGTAAATAAATATGAAGAAATTTCTGTTCTGACAATTCGTACGTGGATTTTACTTTCCTTGTAAAATAATGCACTCTGTTTCTACTGTTCATAAAGTGGTTTATGTTGTTTGAAGGTGTTTTCATGGAATGTTTAAGTGAGTAGTTGTGATTGGCGTAAATGTGTTTACAAGTGATGTTAGCGTACAGTTGAGTTATTATTATTATTATTATTATTATTATTTATGTTCAGTAAATATTACTATAATTTATTTGTTCTTACTTAATCGTATGGTATGACATAAATTTGTCCTCACATCACAATATTCTTCAATGTTGCAACAACTTGTTATTGTGACGCCACATGTTTCCGGCGTGAGGTGACATTTTTCGGTAGAAGTAGCCTAGGCTAGGTTGAATGAAATGTTCCTGTTTGAATGGGTAGTTGTGCATGATTTATCAAGATTTTAAGAAGTAATAGTTACAATCAATGTCAATAGTGACCCAGAGAAGTGTCAGGAAATCGAAGGAAAATTACCGTTAAAAATTATTTTGCTTCAGGAATCATCTAGACAACGTTCTTTAAAGGCTGCCCGGTAAATATTAAAAATAGGCATTCATCGTGTACCGGCCAAATTGTTGATTTTACAGGTATAGTTGGTTAATGATAAATGTATGTATAGTATTTAGAAGTAACTCTATGTAATTAATTTTTTTTTGGTTAGTTTAGGCTACCTAACCTAATGTTAATTGGCTAACCTGACATAAGGGTACCTAACCTGACCTAATTTAACTTAACCTAAAGCAATAAAATTATTTTTTACTTAATACTGATAAATATTAAGAATAGGCACTCACGGTTCGATTTTAGATCATGAAACCACAAAAAAATAAATAGATGTTTGTTTATGCATATGACGTCACTGCACATTCACAAAACTATTGATTTTAGAGGTATAGTGTACTGATTATAAAAGTGTTGCTATTGTGGTTAGAATTAATTTTCATAATATTTCATTATTGGTGCAGAACATGTTCCTACGTAATATCAACAGTTAGTTTGACACCAAATTCATAATCAAAATATTGTGAAGTTTTCAAGTGGGGCGTAACTTATTTTTGTTATTTACGGATAGTTACAATACATTGACTGCTCAATTAGTCCAGCAACTTAACTTTTATTAATTAAATTTATTTGTAAGCCTCCGAATTCACACAACTTACATGCTAGGAGTTGTCAATGTACAATAATGAGAAAAGTACTACAGAGTGTGAACAAATTATATACTAAATTCACAAAAACTTAAGGTAGACTTAACTACATACAAAATACACACGGTGGCATAGTACTGAGCAAGGATTATGTAGCTATTAAACAAGATTAGGTTTTAAAAATACACAAGACTTGATGGTAGGCTATACTCTGTACAAAGTAGGCCTATGTACAACACTTTTTTTGGAGTTGGTCTCTGAGAAACAACTATACAGCTGCTAAACAAGTAAATTACATGTTTTACAAAATGCACACGTGGGTATTACCAGTAGCATATACAATATACAAAATACTTAACAATAGCAGACAAATATATAGATTATTCTGTAAGTTACATGAATATGATGTAGACGTACGGGTCTGAACAATATTCATATAAACAACTATTTCAAGGATCGTAATAGTCTTTACATTGCATTGTACAAGAGTCATTCAATCAAAAGAACAGAAAGATGTTTGAAGAAAACAACTATGTAAACAAAACTACGTAAGCAACTACATATGGTATAAGCAATAAATTTAAAATGAGTGATTCATAAGATGCCGTAATCCAGACAGATGCAACCCTCGTAATTGTTGGCTGTAGCATCATGATGGAAGCCACTTTGAATGTTCTGTAGTCTGTAATTTGCCAACACATGTGTAGTGCATTTCTGTGTACGTAGTTCCAGATGTTTATGATGTAATGTTGTTCTGGTCTGTAACATGATGTACAATGTGGATTCTACAAATATACTAAACATTTCAGTACAAAAAATCAGCTCATTTGGGTCCATATCATGTTTTCTGGGAGTCTGGGATGGAAAGTTGTTTGGCACTCTTAATATTTGAATGAAAATTTTTAGAAAAATGTTTTGCATACTGTTTTTTAAAATAATTGTCACTAGATGTTAATAGGTACTAATATTGGTAGGTTGATACCTGCATTAGTAATTATCACTTGCATTAATCATTTTTACTAGTACCAATATTTTAAGTATGAGTCAAATTTTATGTAGACATATTTTACAGCTGGTAAATGAAAGAATGTACTTTTTTTAATCAAAGTTTACGAGAAGGGCCTGAGGCCTCGGGGCACTCTACCCCTTTTCACCTTCGCCTTGCTACGGCCCTGCGTATATTATGTTTCAAGTTGATGTCAGAGTGTTTAATAATTTACTTACGCTCAGTATTTCCAGAGCATACTGAAAGGGAGTTGTTAGTGAAACACTAACGTATGTTCAAATAATGTTTACTCTTCCTACAGATATAAGAAAACAATTGCTGGAGTGTAGAGAAACAGTTTGCAAACATCTTATATGTGCCTAGTTGTGTGTAAACTCACAGATTACTTTCGTACCTTGCAATGTTTCTGTTGTTTCTAAAGTTATAGAATAATCTTAGTTTATTTGTTTTTTCTTTGGTGTTAGGATTGGAGAAATGGCAGAAGATGACACCAGAATCCCAGCAAATGAAGAGTCTGAAGAAACAGCCGACGAGGCAGAGGACGATGAAAAGTACGTGCAGCGTTAGTTTGTGTTACATCATGGGTGGAGCTTGCTTGTGGTTTGTCTGAAATTATAATTCATTAGTTTTTCTTATCTCTTTGGGGTAAATATCAAGAATCACTACTCATTGTGTAGCGGCTAAACTATTAGTATTACAGGTAAAGTTAATTAATAAAAAATGTTTCTACAGTGATAAAAATTAGTCGTACATAGGCCTACAGAACATTGTAGTTTACTTACTTTGAAATTTGCTGGTTTTCGTCTAAATTCTAAGTTCGAGACACGTGTTGTACGCCATCGCCATGTTGTATGTTGATGTTCTACTAGCACTCCTAGCAGGTTGTATTGAAAGTAGGTGTAATTCATTACTCTACTGTCCTTTACCCTGCAATTTCAGTTGCAAGTTGGCTACCGGGTTGAGTAGACGTGTTTGCTTAGCGACGTATGTATTAAGGGAAAATTTGATGGTTTGTGGTACAAATTACCGTTACAATATGCTTTGCGGCGTGATAGTCATGTGTGTAGTGTGTGTTTTATGGACATTTTAGAATTGGCAGCTCTCGTGGATAGTGGGTATTAGTAAAATTTTTCTGACTGAGACACATAGCAAATATGTTTTGCATACAATGTGTGTGGAGAATTATTGACCAAGGTACCGCAACTAAAGAGGAACCAATGCAAAAATTACTGATTGTGGCGAAGAATTTGTATCCGCGAACGAGTAAGCTGGTTTCACACAATGCAATGTACATGCAATTTCCACGCAATATGCTGATATTGCATTCAAGCTCTGACATACAATTCTTGGAACTTCACATGCAATGCAAGAGGCTGTGCAATTTCGGCAAATAGAACATGCTCTATATTTCGATGCAAGTTGCGTGGAACAAGCAATGTGTTTGTTCATTCCCTGAAGTAAATTTATACAAGTAGTTGTGAGTATGAACAAAAACAACAAACACCATACAAACATGGAATCGACACCAGAGTGTTTTTTTGCAGTTTTTGGATGAATGCAAAAAATTTCCAGCCTACTATAACACAAAATCACCAAACTATCACAACAAATATTTGTGCGAGAATGCATTAAAGGCAGTGGCTGCGTCTGTATCGGAGATCCGGAAAAATACTACCATACCACTGAAGAGTTATAAAAACAAGTTCCTACATGGTTCACAATTAATTTAATTTTCATCAGATAACATTTCCATCACTGCAAGTGTACATCTTGTGCTTTTAGGTTATCCGTTTGTTCTAAACTTTGGCGGGAAGAAAACAAATTGCATGCAATTATTGCACAAGCGATTGCGCGCACGGAGCTGTGTGAGAAATAAATTGTGTCGTGTAAAACCAGCTTAAGTACTAATCTTTTATAACAAAAATGTACGTTGTTCAGTCTACATTATTTAATTTGTCCGGCTTCTATTGCCAGTAGAATGTGTTGTACATGTTTTATAATGGGTATTAAAGACGTGTATCATTTAATGCGTATGTTCTAAAAATACAAATTTACTTCAATAACTTTTTTCAGCGACTTCAATTGGAGGTAGAATGAGTTTAAACTGTGTGTGTTATTTATTGTGTGTAAAATACTTTCTGTATGATCATTCGTAATATTTTGCGATGTTTTAATATTTAGCGATTTCCAAGATCTTTACATTTATTTACCACTATAGAATGTAACGCACATGTATTTATTGCTGGCAGCTGTTTATATCAGTTATGTTTCACTGAAATTAATTTGAAAATAGTACATTTCAGCTATTTATTACTGTTAATTTATGTATTTGTACCCTACAGTTTCCCTCATCTTCATAGCCATCCCCACTATCAAGTTTTTATATAGTCGGCTTTTTTGGTAGTCCTGCATGTTGTTTCTTGTTATATTTACGTAAAATTAATCGCAAATACTGTATTTCAGGTACTTGTTATAATTATTTTACGTATTTTTACTTCACAATTTCTCTGTTCTTCATAGCCCTCCCCATTATCGAATTGGCAGAATGTAGGCATAATTATTAATCGCAATTACTAATTTCTGTTATTATTAATGTAATTAATTGTAAATAGTGCATTTCTGCAGTTTTTTGGTTAGTTTTCGCATGTGTAGTGATTCTTGATATTTACCTTAGTATTTGATTGTGTTAGATGCTCAGGAGTGGCGAGCTACAAGTGCGACCTTGAAGCGCACGTCAAGTGATGCATTGCCACTAGTCAAATTCTGAACCAACGTGCTGCTATATTCCTCTGATCTCGTTTTACTATGTGTCTTTAAGTGGTGACCATGTAATTTTATTTGTGGAAAGTCTTTAGCAATGTTCAGTGTATGCTTCTATCTGAGTTTAGCATACATCTGGTTGGACGTATGACAGTTGAAAAGGCACTTTTTAGCTATGGTGGAGGGCTTGGAAACAGTGTTTTGAATGTGCATGATGTTTTAACTATTACATTCTGGTCATGTTTGAACTGTGTGTTTTCTTTTCGTTCATTGGCACGAGTGCTTGTGTAATACGATGAATACACAATGCTGCAACACCATTGAAGTGTAAGTCAGGCAGCACCCTTAATAGGAAGTTTGTATTGTAGGTGGCTTTCAAACTGAATATTTTTTTGCAGCAAACACCACTGTTGGATCTGTTTTGCAACGGAGGACGACAACGACACATCATCCTGGGTCCAGCCATGTCGTTGTCGGGGCACAACAAAATGGGTAAGAATAAATTGTTTCAGATATGAGCATATTTGTTGTAGATCTTGGGCAGCCATCTACATGGCATTCCAGAATATAATGTACGCTATTGCATCCATCACACCTTTCTGTATACATTTTTGCTTAAAGATATTGAACAAGTTATGTTAACAAAATACAGTTGATTTGAATAGTGAATATGCCATACAGAAGTAATAAAAAAAAATGTCGTTTTGGATAAAGTGAGCACTAAAAATTTAACCTTTGGAAAGTATCACAAGTCTTTACTGTACATAATTCAACATTAGCTCTTGTAGCTTTACTGCTTATGTGGTTGACAACAAAATTACCTAATTTAGTTCCCTGTATTTTCCTATTTAAAAACAACCGTAGTGGAACAAAAGCAACTGAAATTGACATAATTGTATTTTATATAAATAATAAAATATTTTTATCAAACTGTATAGATGCCTACTGACTTCACAATTTATCTTTCAAACGGAAACATCAAGCGACATGTACAGAGAGTTAAGATGTTTCCAGTCAGCCGTTACGAATGGAAAGATACAAATTAGCTGAAAATAGAACTTGTAACAGGGCTGTTTTGAGTGCTCGCTTTATTCTGAGCCACCTCTGCTTAGACTGTAATTCAGTAAGACTATGTTCTTCTGCTCTAAATAGAACAATGTCATTCATTTATTGATCTACATTCATAGTTGCCACCGGTACTTAAAAAAATCACAAAAACTGGGACTATATCTTATGTTATTGCATTCAGTTCTACTTATTGATTACAGAAATATTCTTTTGACTGAATAGAAATAATATAATATTATGAATTCCTGTATATATGTTTTTATACATTTTTATGTTTAAGAAACATCCTGTAAGTGCCGAGGAAGTTTGTGAACAGTTTGGCGGCAGTGTGTGAAGGTATTTTTGTGTTTGAAGCAAGTGTATGGTGTGTACTGATTGTAAATGTAACAGTATGTAAGTTAGTATAGTGAAACTTGCTTTCACTAATCATGAAGTGTAGGAAGGTGTTGGTGTAAGGAGACAATGATGTTACAGGTTCACCAAGCGTGTCTACAGCGCTGGGTGGATGAGAAACAGAAGGGAAACCCAGGCAGACAAGTGTCTTGTCCGCAGTGCAACACTCCATATACTATAGTCTTCCCACACATGGGTACGTAGCTTCTCATCTCTTCTCTCTCTCTTCTCTTCTTACTCTGTCTAAAGCCAGCGGCACAAGGTACAATATTTTAATTTTATTGACTTTTATTTCAATAATATTTTATTTTATTTGTTTCATAGATTTTATTTCAATAATATTTTATTTTATTTGTTTCATAGACCCATTCTTGGGCCTATCGACTCTTGGATACAGAACTTTTTTTACTATAAACAACATACATTAAAACAAAGTATAAATACATACAAAGAAAACATCCACTACATGTAAAAATACAGTCAGTTTTCTACAAAATTACAGTGAAGTTGAATGGTAGGTGCCGCTCTTGCTCGACTAATAACTTCTCTTCTCAAATTCCTACATGCAAGGAACATCCCTGCGATCTCAATGTTGTCTGCTAACACACTGTGTCACATTTTTGTTGACAGCTACACTTAGCAGCCAATGACATAAAGCAGCATGAGACTTTTAGGTCCATGACAAGAAGTCATCCAAAGAGCAACCTTAAAATTGGACTAAAAAGAATGTGGAATCAAGTTGGGCATAATGTGTATTTATTGGCAGAGTCTTAAAACTTTTAGATAATAGCCAACCCGAACATCTGTAAGAAATTATTAAAATTATTATTTTATTATTATTTTCATTATTTTCTCTTAAAGATACCTGAAACCCTTGTAATGAGTTAAGTGATTCTGTATCCTCTGAACTACAACCATTATTATGTGTAGCGAAAACTTATTTTCCTAGTGTATCTGCTTGTAACCTACTCACTTAAACTAGTAAACAATCTAGTGCTTGAACTTGTGTCTAACATTGTACCATCTGTGGTGGGTTTAACTAATTGAGGTTCATGTCTCAACGTACTCTTGTATAATGTTGGTTCTCAATAGTGTGTTTTTGATAGCTATGCTTACTTTCTATTTTCTGTCAGTCTTTATCTTTGTGCAGGTTTTTAAGTTAGCCACACCATTATATTTCGTTGAAAATAATCGCTGCTAACAATCACTGCAGTCTGATAAATTCATGAAAAATACTCAATGCACAGTTAAAATCCAACTGCAAATGCAAAGAGAAAGTCCTTTATCAGTTGTACCAAACTTCTGTGTTTACACTACTGCATTGTAATTATATCTGATATGTTATAGGTAGAAAAAATTGTGTTACAGGGAGGAAATCAATGTACAGTATTGCAGTTTCTGGAAAAATGATTTGATCAAGGGAAAAGTATAGTTATATGCAGAATGCTACTATAACATTTCCTATGTTATTATACAAGAATAAAATAGAACAAATGACAATAGCTGTTGATTCAGGGGTGTTTATTAGGGGTATTGTCTCTACTCTGACCGAGCAAGGTAACGCAGTGGTAACACATTAGACTCACAGTTGGAAGAATCTGGGTTCAATCTCCGGCTTAAGCCATCCTGATTTCGGTTTTCAATGGCTTCCCGAAATTGCTACCAGTGATGGCTGGGATGGTTCATTAACGATGTGTCGATTCCTCTCCCAGCTTCTCCCATTATTCCAAGTTGTGCGTCATTGTCCCTAATGACCTCGCTGGCGACAGACGTAATGCCGACTTATCTTACTGTACTCTAGTCTTAAATTTAATGAGTTTCTCTGCACTAAAAAATTCATTTTTTGGTGTACTCCACAAAAAATTCCTTGGTCTGGCAGACATAATTTTTCTTCATACTCTACATGTTCTACATTATTTTCTACGTGTAGTAACTGAACCCTGCTTTTTGGTATACTGAATATATCCACAACCGTTCTTAGAGCAGATGTGGAATGAATAGAGAAGAGGGAATTGTCACACACTACAGTAAAACTCCTATATAAAAACCCGTGTTCTATAACTATATTCTCATGAACTGTGGGTGTCAAAACCGTATATTTAACGGCCTCTCCTTTATAATGGCCCTGTTCTCAGGAGCCCTGAGGCATCATTATAGAGAGGTTTTACTGTAGAAATGCCTTGACTGTGAACGGGTGAGGTCATATTGTTGTGTTTGCAGGCATCGTGGTGGCGGTGCTGGATGCCATTGACAACATGATATTCAAGGTGTCACCATATTTGACGGCAGGCTTTGTGGTCGGCTCCCTGTACTGGACGGCCGTCACGTATGGAGCTGTCACAGTCATGCAGGTAATGTCTTGTCTGTGATCTGATAACACATTGTGGCCACGCTGTGTATGTTCTCAAGATCTGTTGAAATAGTGTATCTAATAGAGGTTCTTTAATGTTAAAATAATTAATTCTGACATAACCCTAGAGTTTGGATATCTGTAGACATGTTATTTATGATTTACGGTGTAGTACTGGTACATTGTTTGCACTTATTTGATCATAGATACATTTAAAGTAGGTTATAAGGAAACAGAGTAATATAACAGACAGAAGTACAAGTACCTATAGATGATACTTGTAACAGGTACACACACACGAAGGGACGACTCACATTTTTCCGCGGAAGCGCGGTCGCGATGTTTTGCCAGTATTAAACTGGCTTCCTCGGGCGGCGAGACATGGCACACTGCAGTAATCTGTGAACTTGTACCTCTGTCTGTTATATTACTTTGTTAGCCTAGTGGCCTATTTTCCGCCATTCTTATAAGGGAGCAAGTTACTGATTTCAGAAGAAAAAAATTGGTCTATTTTTTTTTAAGAGGCCTTCCATAATCATCCTGTGATCACCGTATTCCTCCGAAAATAAGCTGCATATTTTATACAATATTTGGAATCTTAAAACTCCGGTGCGGCTTATTATTGCACGTTTACAAAAAACAATTTTTTTCAATCAAAATTTCAAAACGTTCGTGTTTTCACCTGTACGTCACTACCAGTAGAACCATCTTGCCAGGCAATAAAATTAACGTTGAATACATTCAGAGAAAATATTTTAGTGCCGGTACACAAAATCCAGTAAATACTGTATGCAAAAAAACACGTGCATCATCCTTTTCATTCCATTTACGATAAAGCCACCTCAACTGCCAATCAGATTACTCTGCTAGTGATAACACAGTCACGTACCAATGAATAGCGTCACTTCTGTCTTCATCATGTCTTCCCCAACAAATGTAAATATTTCCAGATGCTGTACTGCCATCTTGATCAATAGAGAGAAATGCATGTATGATAATTAACGGTAGTTAATGTTACGAAACTTACAACCGAATTCATTAATTAACCGTCTACATATTTTGCGCTTGGAAGATACTTGAAATTGCATTGGCGCAGGGAAGTACCGGTAAAGTGAACAGCCTGCGGCGTCTTGCTAAGGTTTTGCAAGATGGCCACTATAACTGTAGGGGCTTGTTATTCAGTTGAAACAGCGGAGCAATTGATTGGTTGAACGTACTTGGAAGAGCCTGTATGGTGTGCAATTAATGTTTTGTCATGTGCTGCTTTCGTATATGTTTTTTTGTGTTGAGGTTTATATTGAAGACTTTTTTGTTCTCAATTTTGTATATTAAAATTTAACTGTGCAGCTTATATTCGAGGGCGGCTTGTTTTCGGAGCAATACTGTAAGTACATTTAGTCTGATTCAGTTTTCTTTTAATTATAATGCGTTAAAATTATTTTTCTTAAAGTGGAATAAATCATACATTTATTTTGGTTATATTTAATTTTTATTATGGTCTAGCTAGCAATTGTAAGTTTGGACATGATTCTGGCGTATTGCAATTGACTGCTCTGGGGGCATTCTCGGAGCTGAGGGTGTGTGTGTTACGTGACTGCTTGCGACGAGTATATGTATATTGTTTATGCTATAACTACTGGGATATGCCACATTTACAGTGCGAAACATTTGTGACCAGAAATAATTTTTTCCATACAGTTCTTAGAACCTACATAGATGCTGATAACTGGCAGAAAAACAAATCTACGAAAATCGGGAGAACATTTGTCTCCACTTTATTTTTCTTGACCAACTATTAAATATATGCACAAACCACTTGGTTAGGTTGACCTTGTCTCCACTTGAGCAACAAACAGTAATATTAATAAAACAACAATATTTTAATCCTTTATTACTAATTTGTTATTCAAGTGCCAAACTGAAAGATACTCACTGAATTTTGACCCCAACAATAAATTTTTTCCTTGTTTACATAACCAGTGATCACGGCCATATTTGCACTAAAATACAGAACTGTCTTTGGAAACAGGGTTAGAAATAATTGCTCTCGGTGCGCACTCGGCGAGTGTGACTTACAATTGGAATACAAAAATCTGAATGCTCACACCGTGAGTTCTGGCAACTGGAATACGCTGAACTCAGCCAGTGTGCACCTCGAGCATTCCAGTGCGGGTACTGGAATACACCATCAATGATGCAGTTATCTCACTTAACACAGTTAATATTAATTTGTTACTACTTTATATATTATTTTCTTCTTAAATGATTTTGAAAAATGTTTTTTCTTAAAAACGTTGTTTATATTTTTTACGTCGGATAATATTACAATTACACGAATTTTGTAGAGCCAAAGACTCATCAAATAATGTATTAACGAACTGATTTCACACGATACTTACTTTAACCACTGATAAGTTACAAACATAAAAACTTGGGAAGATAGATTTTTATAGCTATTTGAGTTGCCTATCTGTTAGCTGTGTATTCAGAAATATTTAACCACAGTAATTGGTCAGTGTGTGAAATCAGAAGAAATTTTCTAGCTTCTAACTTAGTAAATGCATTTATAAAACACCATGTACAATACATAACAGTTACCGGCTAAATGTATCCAAAAACTTTTTAAATATAAACAAAATGGATGATGTTACAGTATATAAGAATATCAAGTTTGGTTGTGAACACCTTCTTCGTACATTAATACAGTGAACCCTCGATAACTCGGACTAAAAGGGGGGAGAAGCTGTCCGAGTTACGATTTGTCCGTGTTATCGAGGGGTGTCCGGGGAGGTGGGGTAATCAGTCATTAATCAGAAGAAATGCGAAGAAATTGGTACACTATTATTTCTACAAGCAAAAGAGGCTGCAATAAATACTGTTTTGTACGTAACTATCGTATCAAGTTACGGGAGGTCCACCATGCAGTGGGAAAACTAACGTAACGTGGAGGACAGTGTGGGCAGTCAGATCTTTATTTATTTTTTATGCTGCTACTTCTGACTTATCCTTTTTTTTATCTCTGCGCTAGAAGCTGGCACCAGGCACCCTTCTATCACATAAAAGTTTTCGTCTGGCTGGCGAGAGACCAATGTGCTTGCACGTGTGAGAGAGATAAGAAATGATCGTTGGAGATAAGCTAGGGAGGTTGCGAGCGGAAGTAGTCAAGGTCAACCGGTACAACTTCGTGCAATACAAACGCCGCACGTGACCACACACATCTCACACAAGATGTTTACACTGAAAAATACGTTACGTCCGTATGTTGCAGCGTAGGGGCAGCAGCCAACTGCTAGCCTGAGTTACTCTACCCTCCTTCAAAGTTACAAAGGTATAAAAATAATTTTCCTCGTATACATGAATAAAAACGGTACTGTAATTAACAATCCTTCTGGGTCACTGTACATTATGTGAACATATTTTAACACTACTAATTTTAAAATTTAATTTTATGTATGTGAATTGCATCATAGACCACATAATTTACAGCTGTATTCTTACACAAATTGTCATATTATAAAGCAATAAAATTTTAATCATGTTCTACAGAGTTACTGTATTTACTCGCGTAATCGCCGCATAATTTTGACCAAACTTTAGGCCCAAAAAATGGGGTGAGGCCATTATAAGGGGTTTTCAAAAAACTACCTTCTAAATTTTTTTTTGGTGTAGAATATAACAAATGTAAATTTTTTCTAGATTTACTCGTTCATAACGTGAACATTTCTTCTAAAATAAAGAAAAAGATTTTGTCGGTGTATAGTAAAATGGAAAAATTAAGACTACAAAATCTTGTTAATCCATTCACGCGCGTCACTCAATGAAAATCGTTTAAAATTATCCCGCATAAGACGTTTACATTTTACGGTCCATTACATGTACGCTATTATTTCCCGTGAAGTAGTTTATAAACAAATTTGATTCCCGCTTACATACTCCTTGGTTACAACTCTCCAGACGCCGTTACGTTATCAACAGAGCATCATCAACAAGCGAACGTGACTCATCGTGTCCGGCTTGGGTATGGATGTTGTGTTGTTCTTCCACCACCCACATCGGCTCTTATAAACATTGTTGTTAAAGGGGAGTAAAACCTTCTCACCAATTTTTCTACATTGCAATGCAAAGCAATGATTTTTAATTTTTCTTTTTAATGCCCGGGACAATTTGTTCTGCAATCCTGAATTCATTGTACATACCAGAACAAAATAAATTTCCGTTTATGTATCATTATAACACGTAGTTACCGTCATTTTACAAGCACCACATTTAAATGTTTATTTACGACACACGTGCGTGCCTGGCTCGCAGGACGAAGAGGGAGGAAAGATAAAGAAGTGAGAGGTCGGCCTGCTACGTTGCATCTTTACTCGCGCGTCGCGCGCCTCGCTAGCAACATTTCATCACACGGAACTTGTCAGATATTTACTGTGGGATTATTAAAGGCTAAGTAGCGATGGACGACTTCGTTATAAAGTTTAATACTGTTCTAAAATATAATGTGATGATTTTAAATCCAACAGAAATGATTGTTTATGTCTTTTAACCAAAAAATAATTAATTAAAAATTATTAAAATTTTTTAAAAATTATGTCCGAGTTATCCGAAGTCCGGGACATCGAGGTCCGAGTTATCGAGGGTTCACTGTACTGTGATTATGTGTCCAAACACCAGATATAAATTATTTAAATCTAACACACTGAAATATTATTGCATTTTAGTTGCAGAAGAAATGTTAAGCTAACAATTACCAGGTATTATTTTATTGTGTTCTTTATGCATTTTTTCCCCACAAGACTGTGTAACTCTATCTAACTAGTCCTGTATAGCGAACAGCAGTTAATAACTGGAATTATGTATCAAAATCAAAAATCATTAGCCGTAACTGTAAAATAGTGTATTGTCCCAATTGTAAAAGTAAACTCGCATACCATAATTTGGCCTGTTTATTTTTGATTTATGTATTCACAGAAATGTTTTTATCTATGTCTGAATGCTTAAAAATAAATTAATTCTCTCTCTGTACAGTACAAATTAATAAAATAGTTCTGAGAAGGAAAGAAGAAAATATATTAAATACAGTTAAAGTAGAACGTCTATTTAGTAACATGTCATGGTTCATCGGAATCTTGTTGCTAAATCAATATAGTAGTGGATTCTCTATGTATTGAAAACTAATGAATTGGAATATCTCCATCCATGGAACACATTCTGAGACCCATTTTTTTATTTTACAGCATTTTAAGACTACATCCATATAAATCCCTCATGTATTGAAATTTTTTGTCGGCCCCATGAGAAATTATGGATAGAGAATCCACTGTATTTCGTAAAATCAAAGTTTGTTAAATTGGGAACACTGGTTGATGATTCCTGTAAATCTTATCTTTACGTCAATGTTTTATTAAATCAGAGTTCATAAAATAGGATTTGTACTGTATGCAAGGTATTTTTCCAGATGCTTGCATATAAGAACCCGGTTATAATGAACCCTTGTACTGTATATAGGGTTGTGCAAAAGTGGCTTTTTGTTTAGCGAAACGAATATGAAAAATATGTCACTTTATTTCACGAAATCGAAATGAAAATGAAAACTAATTTTGTGAGAGCTTGACCTTAATGAATGTTAAATGAGAGTTTTATGATGGTGTTAATGGTTTCATTGTGTATTATTTTAACTCGGAGAGACACATTAGGAGCTACATTGTGTTGTATCATT